>CM031242.1:620625311-620795754 GCA_018340775.1 Taxus wallichiana var. yunnanensis
ATCTTCATTTAATAACATCAAACCTAAAAAGGCTCCGATTTAATGTGCATGTGCAAGACCTTTGTTTGAGCAAAGAAATTTAAAGTGAATCCTCATCCTCGAGATTCTTTTCTCCACAATCCACATGGAAACTTCCTTGACTAAACTAACCGAGTAGGGGGAAATCCAATCTGATACTTAGGTTCATGGAAGCTCACGTCCAATCATTGACCAAGCAGAAAAGGGAAAAAGCAAGAGAAAACTCCAATTCTAAATCAATATTCCAGAAGAGCTTCTACATGATATCAAAATTGTAACATGAAAGCTTCAAATGAAAGATATAATATAAAATCCAAAGTTGTATGTGCATCAACCAAACCAAATACCGCCAGATTGATTGAGCTTGTGAATGTATAATTACAATCAAATGTAAATACATAGGCAATGATGCACATTGCATTCTATACATTTGATTTTATGAAAGCAATAACAGAGTCTAACGTTAGCGAACACAGGGGAAAAACTTGTTTAAACCTGGTCACTTCTTTATCACCTGCAGGTCTGACACAATGCATCTTCTTATAGGTAAGCCTATGTTTACATATTTCTTTTCTTAGCATCACCAATAATCTCTGCAAGAACATTGTCCTTGTTTGAAATGATGGAACTAGTTTGCATCTCTCACAACAATGTGTCTTGCAACAACCTTGGAGATGAATTTGGTTACAGTGTGGCAGTCAAAACATATGCGGAGGTTTTTGACAACTCTGATAGTTGTTCCAGAGGGTGTATTTAACAAGCTAAATGTAATTTCTAGTTTCTCACTATGGTGGCATATCTCTTGAAGACATTTTCTCCAAAAAAAAAAAATTCATTAATCTCGTTACCATTTGAACCACAGCCTACCTACCTACATCTGCATAGATGTTTGATAGAAGAACATAAGTTGCAGTTTTTCAGTTTTTTTTATTAATTATATTGCTAAGGATTCTTATCTTTTTGATGTGATTCTTATATTTCTAAGGATTTTTATGATTCAATTTCAATCTTTGGTTATCTAAGAAGTGTATCAAAAGAAAAACATCATTTGAGACTTGTTAGATTGGGGTCTAAGATTCACCAATGGGCTCAAAAGCCCTCATTGAAGAGTAGAGGACTCCAATTTTTCAGCTAGTGATGACAGGGATAGAGCCCCTCTTCCATACATGTTCTTTAACATTGCCAGGAATTACCCAGGTTTCTGTAACAATTTCTGTTTTCAACATTTTTTTCCGAGGACCAACCCAAAAATAATAAAAAAATCAGTCCATTACATTGTGCAAATTAGTGGCCATACAATTTTTAGAAAGGTATATTGTGTTTCCCAAGACAAGTATTCCCCAAAAAGAAATAGAAAAAGGGAAAAGAAAATAAAACTACAGTAAACCACCATTTTTCTATTTGAAACATGAGAGGAGTAATTGGCAAGGTAGCAACTTTCATACATAAAGTAGTGAACAATGGTCTTCAAATATGGAAAAATGACTTGTTGACTTCATAACCATGAATTGGTAATGTAGATGCAGCTTGTTTAAAAACTATCAGCAACTTACCGTCAATGCTTCTCATCATTCTTCCCTCTGCATCAAACACAATCAACTTCTTCCCATACAAGTGTAGCCAAACCCACCCACAACTATTAAACACCACTGCAAGTGATAGTAGCTGACTCCAACATTACTCGTGGATTTTTTGCATGCTCAAATCATTGACAATAGATCCATGTTTCAAGTGCTAAATCTTCATAGAGGATCCTTAGAAATACATGTAATTCTAACTTGCCTATACCTCTTTGTCCTTCACATCTTCATTTAACTTCCATAGACAAAGAGATCTTTATTATCCACCAAAACCACATTCCCATCATTACCCGCTAACTTCCCACACCTCCTGGAGATGTTTTTTTGACTAATTCAAATAAAACACCAAAAATCTATTGAAAACACTACCCTTATAGTTTGAAAACTATCCTTATTCTTCTAACAGTAGTTGAGAAAAAGTTTGATGACAGTTGTTTAAACTACATAAATGTTGTGCATTAATAATTACAAATAGGTCTATCTATGCCTAACAAATACATAACTTCATGGGGCTCTTTCCAAATCTCCTTAATGATAAATCTTGTTTGTGTTACTCCTGGAAGTTGTACACACAAGTTCCATCGTCATTTCTTGTTGTTGGGTCATAATTTTCCGCACTTGGGTCTATACAACCTTCAGGGACAGGCAAGTTCACTTGTTGTGTAGCCTTACCTGCAATTACCACAACAAAACCAATATTCATCTCTTTCCCATTCTCTATTTGCAGAGGTATTGTAATTCTAGTTATATGCACATTCTTTAACAATATTTCAATTTCACATAAGTGATGTTGGCCTAGAAATAGAGGACATGTCATTTGTTGCACTTGTAAGCATCATAGACCCTTTTAGAGGGTCTTCCATAAGATCAAATTACATTCGAGAATTTACTCAGAGGTAAAATAATCACTGCATTAATATTATTGAGTCATTGGACCAACCCAACTCTCTTGAACAACTTACTCATTGAAGTAAATCAATCAAAAGTACTTTTTGATTGAAAATGATGCTTCTATTAGTACAATCAATGATGCATCTTTGATCACATAGACTCTTAGAAAATAGAAAATGAAATTACAGACCATAGAAGGCACCAATTTTAATAGCATCCTCGTTAGCTTCCCAAGATCAGCTTTAGCCATGTACTTATAAGCCAATTGCACACGTTTCACATTCTCTTGCTCTTTAACTAACATGTTTCCATACTCAAGAAGTTTCTCCCATTATCATTGCATGCTTTTGGAAGGTTGGAGGTCCTTCCCTTGAGTTGATTAGATTTTTTCCAATGCTCTCCACCCCCACTTCTCCTATCCACTTTGTCACCTCATCATCATATACCCTTGCTCTTAGGGAACCAAAGAAATATGCAACACTCAGCTCAAATTGAAATAAGATTAGCCATCAGGAACATTATCTGCTTGGAAAATTCCCTTGCAGACCCCAATTATGTCATCCCTAGTTGGAGCCCAATAAAATTTCTCCATACGACTATCATGAATCAATGGGGCATACAAAGTTGAGAAGTCATTTCCTGTCACAATGATAGGAACACGGGGATTGTCTTCCTTGTTGTACATGCCAGGTAGCTGAACATTAGTGGGATTATCTGTGATGTTCATGAGTGTGGCATTCACCATTTGATTGTTCACTGTATACTGTGTTGTGCCTCCCATTCTTCCTGCTCCTACGTCAAGATCATTGATAAAGAGGACACACATCTTCCCTTTCTTAATGATATCACCGTGCTTCACAGTATCTTTTCCCGATTAATTTATAGTTATCCCGCATTTCCACTTTCAAGCTCTCCAGCGCTCATCATGATTGGACCGTATACAAATAACAAAAATCCAAGATATAAATATAAATTTACCTTTACAAACAGAGAACTTGGTATTTACATACCTTATGTGTAATACATAACTTCATTTCTCAAATTAAAAAATCAAGCACAATCCATTATTTAGATGCAAAAATAGATGCAACCTTAAATGCAAACACAATAGTCCAATCCAACAACAATTTCAAATTAAAATGACTCCATGCAACCCTTAAAGAAGAAATTAAAGATATAAACCTTGATTTGGACTTATCCATGTCACCATCCTCAGATGCAGGCATATATTCAAAGATAAACCAAGGTTTGTGCAAACAACATAATCTAAAGGGAAGGAAACATTGAATCACTTAATCCCCAGCTTAGGAAAGATGAGCTCGCATTGGAATGATTTTCCTTGACCTTTTCCTCCCCATATACCCAAAATGAGAGGAATCTGAAATCAAATAAACAGGTCCATCAGAAATGATAGCAAAATAGATTGTCCAAAAAAGTCAATCACAGGACATGAGTCCAAAGAGATGATTAAATCCATATTACCTTAATGTTTGGAAAATTCATGAAGTTCTAGTGTTGTCCCATAGAAGCCTATTAAAGGGATCAAATTAGCTTTTTTTTAACTTACAACAAAAAGTATTTAAATATAAATACAGATCTGTAATGTGTGGGTGGGCACACTCCCAATTTTTTTATGTGCACTCATCATTTAAAATTTCAGACCTGTATGTGTATGGGTCTGACCTAGTTGATATCGTATGATGTACCACCAAAGAAAATGGCATTATGATAGCCTAAAAGAGGGTGTCAACCATTCCCTTTCCTCAAGTGATATCCTATTGGTCATCTGATATATCATAGACAAGTCGCTTCCATCTTTCCTTAGTTTGCTTTTCTCATCTATCTCAGCAACAACTTTGGAATTTTTATTTGCTTTTGAGCATCTCATTGGGTTTGAAGATTTGTACTTCCTCACATTGGAACCAAAGAATGAAGAATGGCTTGCACAGAAAGTCTTGGGGTATGATGCCTGCCCGCTGCTTGACAATGCCATTGTCTGTGAAGAAGAACAACAAATGTAAAATTATCATAGCTGATGAAGATCAACCAAAGGTTTTGCAATCCATACAGAAATTGAACTTCGGTGGGCTTGGGTAGATTTGAAGATGGGGTTGGGATTGGGTACCTAAATTATTACATGTTATACACACGCATTGCCATCAGTTGGACTCTTACCTCATTCATGGCTACACTCAGGGGTAGGAATTTTTCCTTAATATGGTTGGGTGGTGCACACATGCATTACCATAGGTTCCATCCATACCTATAGGCTCTAAAAGTTCCATGGCTATATAACCAAGATTATCATTAATTTAGTTAGAACGGGAAAATGACTATTTTACCACTCAATACATAGATTGCACACAGGGCTTGGATAGATTGAACATAGTTGTGCTTGGGTATGCAAAATGGTTACATGATGTGCAGATGCATTTCCATAGGATCGACCCCTACCTCCAATTGTACATTGCTATAAGTGATGGGGGTGACTTGGGTTCTGTATATTATGCAGTATAGACATGAATTGCCATGAAATCGACCCCTGCCTCCAGGTGTAGCTATGGCTACTCGAACTCCAATTCCTGTTGCTACACATAGTGGAGTGGACTTGGGTTCTATGCATTATCAAAAGTTACACCTACCTGCGAGTATAGCTATGGCTTCTTAAATGTGGAAAACAAAGATCCTAATGAATTGGGCTTGAGAAAAAATGTCTAACAAAATTTAATATTAACTACCGTGATTATTGCTTTTGGGTTGGAATCTTACAAAATGCCTTTGAGATATCCATGCCCAATCTGAAAGCCTCGAAATGAAGACCAAAATATTTGATTTGATTAAAATCCTCAGTAATTTCAATGGCTTGTTTCAGGCACTCGACAAATTGGTGAAAATACCCTGCTTGTTGTGGCTCAGATGGATTTTACCCACAAATTAACTTGCAGGGAAGCACAAGCCATGGAAAATAAATACAGGTGTCCTTGCATAGATTGGTAAAACACAAATAGAACAGGAAATAGAACAGTAAACAGAACAGGAAATGACATACAAATAAGGATGCCGAAATTACCCACCACCCACATAACCAATGAAAAACAAAAGCGAATACAGGAAAAGCCAACGGAACAGGAGCTGCACAGAATGGAGTTGAAGAAGGAGGATGACGAAAATGGGGAAATTAGCTAACAAGCAGCTTTAGAACATGACCTGACCATTTAAGCTTCATTTCTATTTTATTAGCATACAACAACAAACAACAAAATTACCAAAACAAACCTGTGCAGTAGCGCCGGAAGAAGCAATTTGATAGCATACAATAACAGAAAAAACCAAATATGCAAACAGAGAGCATATTTAAGGGAATCTTCCATGCGTATTCTCCATCTGTAAACGTTTATGCATAGTTCATGGGCCTTTTCAACAAATCCATTTTGTGCATATCCTGCAATCATGGCAGTCCTTGAGATCACATCTCTTCGAGGCATTCTATCAAACAGTTCACGTGCATTTTCAACAAATTCATATTGTGCATATCCTGCAATCATGGCATTCCATGAGCCCACATTTCTTTGAGGCATTTTATCAAATAGTTCACGTGCCTTGTCTATGCTTCCACATTTTGCATACATGTCTACCATGAAGATTAGCAACTACATCAGTCAAAATTCCTCTATCCATTATGCTTTGATGGTTGTAAATGCACATTCTGCTTACTACACACAACCCCTCTGAAGATAACATATCTTCAATTATTGCAGGCCTGTATTTTCACGGGCATGGTTTCACAAGGAAAGACAGTCCACTCTTTCATTGCTCATGGAATACAATTATTGCAGCATACAGAAGACATGGTTATCCTCACAAGGCAGTCACATTGTTTCACCATATGCAACAAACAGGTCTTCAACCCGATCTGTTTACATTTACCAACATACTCCCAGCCTCATAGCTGCAAGACAGGTCGACAGGAAAGAGGAAAAACCAACGGAAGAAGAAAACAAACAAGGGACAACAAAGGTGAATATAAATAGGTTTGGAGGATAGCCACCGCAAGACCATCTCATGATACGCATGCAACCAAGGACAGGTGCTCAAACGTGGAGGGGAGGACAACTGTCCCCCGTACTTAAAGACGCGAAAGTTGGGGTGTCATCTTATTGGTATACTATATTAGTGAGAGGGCCACATCCATTACAACATCACCCTTATTGATGTGAGAATCACATTAAACTATGATCATGTATAAATATTTGTGACACCATATGTCACCTACCAATAAGAAACTTAAAAAAAAACCTATGGATTTATTGATTAAATATAGTAAAAAACCCATAAACACGTGGAAATAGGGGTCAATATCAAAAAAAAGTTTTAGTCATGACTATAAAGTCTCCCTCACACTACGCATATCGAAAAAACAATTAACAAATTTCCCACCAACAAAATACATCCTATAAGGATCAAATAATTAACCAAAATAAAAACATAAAATGTTATAAAAAGATAAACACACACATTAATGGGGATCGATTTTATTATGGTATTTATTATTTTATAAATTAAAATATAAAAATCTCTTCTTTATATCTAAATAATCTATTTTTTTATTTAATATATAAAATTTATTTAAGATTACAATTCAATCTTTGTTTTTAATCAATTATATATGTAAATATATATCTTGATAAATGGTGTAACAATATAATTTACGATCATTCATACAATGAATAACCTTATAACAATTGCCAACTCACCAATACCCTTTTATATTTGCTTGGTGAATACAAAGCCATTAAATAAATTTGCCAAAATACTCAAGCTCGAAAATAATGTTCATGGGATCCTCCAAAACATGGTGGGAGCCACATAGATTGTGCAATCGTATGTGAAATGTATGATGGAAACATTGAAAGGTATCTTGTGAAAAATTCAAAGTGGGGGAGATAACAATAGAAGAGGAAGAGAGGAAGGCGAGGAAGGGGTTAGAGGCGGAGAAGTGTAAGGATAGGAAAATCCAAATGGGGAAGAAATCTAGAACTCCACAATCCAATAGCCACATGAGTTTTTCGACCAATTTGGGAAGGTATTTTACATGCATGTAAGGCATATTAAAATATAAAAAATGCATTTTCCGGACAGAGACAATCTCAATTAGCGGCCACAGTGAAATAATGTTTTGCAGGGGCATTGACAAAGACAACAATAGAGATGACATTTGTAGGGTTCACTCAATCGAGTGAAACTCCATTTTCGACACTTTCACATCTACTCGCCACATCGAGATGCAAAAGGCCAACAACATGACATCATGTGAGGAAATAAGGGATTTTTCTAGCAATTAAAAACAAGTCTTCAGCTCAAACGACCTCTTGCAAATGAATATACAACCTATGGACAAATGTCATTAAGTGATACTTCTACAACCAAAATAATGATTGTGGTTCATAGTCTATTACGTATCATAATTTCTATTGCTCACATTTGTCACTTAGAGTATAAACATCACGAGTAAACCTCCCATCGTTGGGCCCTCTGTTTGCCACTTTTGTTAGACACCACAAAAGCGTAGAAATATGCATAGAAAGCAGGATTTTTTCTTTGAACAAGTCAATATGACCTAGATTCTAAGAGAGATTGTAATAGGAAACGTCAATGAAGGAGTTCAAATTTCAAGAGCAAGACAATATCAACCTTATGAACAATTGACACATCTATCATGTATAGGAATCTATGGTTGATAGATACCAAAGAATATTCAAAGATGTCCTACAGTGCAGCCACAAGAAAATACTTGGAGCAAAATTCAGATGACACTCTCAAAATTGACATCCATCAGGATCAAATACAGAGACAAGTTGGAGGGCGAAGAAGCAATGATATGTGAAAAGTAGAAGCACATCCCTACCCTATTGGCCTCCACTACCCAATAAAGGGGCCAATATTATTTGAAAATTGAAGCAGAAAGTGTTGATTGGATCCCCCTCACAATGGACGGATGAACCAATACTTTCAAGGAAATCGATGCCCGGCCTAGGTTGTTCTCAAGAGATGTGGGGAGGGACACTAATAGCCATGCGAAGCAATGACACTCCAAAAATAAAAAACCTTGCTCCATCATATGCACACACTCCACATCATCAACATGAGTTTAGCAACTATTGCATTACAAAGTCACCCAATGATAGTGATAAGTTGGGATCCTGTTTTGAAATAATGATATCTTTGAAGAAGCATCATTCTCTGTGCTCTTTGATAAGGAGAACAGAAAATACATGCTATGCCGTATGGAGACATTCTCTGCTTTAATTTTTTGGTTTTTTAGGAGATATAAGCATATTGATCTTACTGAAAGTTGAAGGTAGATCCTGATACGAATGATAACAGCTTTGAAGAAGCATTATTCTTTATGCTCTTTGATGATGAGAATGGAAAATACATGCCCTATTGTAAGGAGATGTTCTATGCTTTAATTTTTACCTTTTGTTGGAGATAGATGCATATTGATCTTACAAAAAGCTGAAGGTAGATGACGTGGACTATGCACCTCTACATTGTGTCTACTTTATGTATGCACCTATAACTGAGTTTGCATAATTGAACGAATAAAGCCTAAAGGTTAAGATCACTGCTCTCTATATGAGGTCATAATCAAAATGAATCCATTTACTGCCTACTCGCAGAGAAGACTACAAATACGATATGAGAGGAATCGAGAAACAATCTGAGCCAGTATATGACCACATCATGAATGAGGTAAGATTGACTGAAGAAGAAAATACATAGAAGAGAGGATTAAAATTAAAGCACATTTTTGAGGTACATAATAATGCGCATCCCTTGAGAAGAAAGAAAAAATCATGTTATTTAATTATAAAATACACCAATGCACTGTAGACACCAAATTTGTGTCTTACGACCCCGTGCCCCTCATCTCATTATCGCAACCTAACCTCATCACCTAAACCTTACACAATTATTTATTAATTACCTTATAATTAATAAATCCACATCGCCATACCTGCCACCTCATTTTGCCACCTCATCATGACCTAGTCCTAACCCTAAACTAACCTAATTAAGACCTATAACTTGGTCTACATCCACACCCATGACTAATTACTCCTCACCCGCACCTCAAACCAACCTCATAATGACTTGACCAAGCCCACAACTAATCCGTCGGGAGAAAAGGAGGAAAGTTGGCTATTTTACTAAAAATAGCCCACTTTGACCTGACCGATACCAATTCCTACTCGACGCCGTCGGTTACATAACCGCCATCGGTTCCCTGTAAATGACCTCTCCCAACCAAAAACAAGGCGTGGGATTTTTCATTGATCTGAACAAGAAGTCATTGGAGGAATCCAAAATTTACTTGGCTAAGCAGAGACAAGTGAAGGAAAGAGAGGAGTTACAGAGAAGGACATCAAGCCCAAGATTGAAACTAAATAACCATAGCCAGTTACATTCATTCAAGCATCGGGAGAGGAGATAGCTCATCTTGGATTGTCGAGATCATCCTACTTGAACCCCGCCTTTGTCATCACGGTCCCTGAACTGCATTTTCATCGGGAACTAGTAAGTAAGTCTTATACGTTCTTTTAATAACATTTCTTGGATTTCGAATCATGGTAATTACAAGTCTACTCCCAGATCCACTACCCGGTAACACTCTCCATCTAACTTACATTCCTCTACCCTTACATTGCCCAAGAACAGCCCCCATACTCTCCCGAGTCTTCTCCATCACCTCATTACCTATCCCTAGTCATTTTACCAACCTTATAAACACCATAGCTATCATATAGCCATATTATAGCCAACCTTCACCAAACCCCTTAAATCACTACCCCCACCGGTATCGGTTATCATCAACCGGTATCTGCGGTGACACTCGACCGGCATCGGTCACTGTGATTCAAAATCAAGACCAACCTTTTCTCTATTGTTCTAACAGAGGTAGATAAATTGTAAATGGACAATAGCTTATTTGTTAGAATTTGTGTTAATTCATATTAGCAGGGAAGACTACCTTCGAAAGGAAGTCTCATATTTCTTGGGCCTAAGGCGGTTCCTCACTTATTATCTAATTAGAATCTGGTGGTCTTGTATTCTTACTTGCTGAGTAGTCCTTCCCAAACAAAAGGAGTTCTTTGCAATCGATCCGATCTCTCTACGGTACATGCACACCCTCTCAACATTCAACAGGTATTCCTCTTAGCCCTAACCCTTATCTCTGCTTTCTCAAAGGAATGAAAGGATAGAAGTAACTCTATCCAGGAGCGGAAGCAATTTCTATGTGAAACATTTTATGCACGGTGGGACCCATTTTGGGTTTCTTTCTTTCTTGCTTGCTTTCATATAGGAGCATACATGTTGTTTTCTTCTTCTAAAAATTTCACGATATTTTTTTATATTTGGTAAAAGAATTTGTCTTGCTTTCCCGAACTTTACATTAGTGAAAGTCATCGTCTTTGCTTCATCGAATAACATTTTCAATTTGGGTTTAAAACACGTGCATCCCATTTTTGCGTGCTGTTTTCAATTCTAGTGAATGTAGATTAAGTGTGAGGTCATACACGTGGGGGTGATTTCCATGGTATTGACAAGAAATTAATCTTACTTTCACTGCACAACACATACCGAATCACTTCACAATTAACACAACAGCTCAAAACATCCCCCTTTTTTTCCGCGGTATTCCTCCGCCCGATTGAGGTAACCTTATAAGCCAAAACAAACTTGACATTTCCCCTAAGTATTTTGTTTAGGATTCTGACATCATTCTGCGTCTAAGGGCATAAGCCCAAATTGATTAAAACTAATCCTAGGGTTAGTCTGTTAATTTGCTTGTGTATCTTGCTTGTTTTCAGTTCTGTTTCTCTGTCATACACTATTTTCTGTGATCACTTCAGAACAGTTTGGTAGGCATACTAAGCACTGTTAACCCCAAATCAGCAGCTTCTTATAGTTTCTTATACCAGTCCTATTATACCGACATCGGTTAAGTGACCGACGCCGGCTACAGTATAACCAACATCGGTTAGCAGACCGATATCGTTCTGATCTTTACTGATCCACGACAAACCAGCAACCTACCAATTTCAACATTCTGGGGTTGTTTTACATTTTCCCGATAGATTGAAACCCTCCTGTGTTCTCTTGCCCATGGTTGTTATCACTCAGAAATAAGCCGCCGCCATGGTTTCACATGCTTGCTTTGTGCCTTTTCCTGAATCACCCCCTTCACATTCTATGGGGAACCCTACGGACACCAGTGAGGTTCCCAAAATCCCTGTAGGAGATAAGGAATTTGAAAAAAATTTGGACGCTAATCCTAGCACTATACAATATTATTTGTCTCATGCCCTTGACCATACGCCCGATGGTCAAATCCTTGTTGGCATGCCTATTAGTATAGCTACTCATTTAGCTCCTTCTCCGCTTTGATAACTCTGCTTTTCCTTTTGCATCCTTAGCCCGTTTCTCAATCCAATGGCTTTAGGGGTTCATACGACCTGATTGGCTTTCCTTTGGTTAATCTTGGGCCCCACATATCATTACCACCGACCACTCCTCTGCGTCTCTCTTGCAGATCGCTGCTCCTTTTATGACTTGCTCTCTACCATCTATCCACACGAGCTTTCCTTCTCAAGCTCCGCCCACCTTTTCATTTCCACACATGTATCCTCAGGTGACCTCAACATCTTATATAGGACATCCCTATTCGATCGCCTCAACACATTCATCCTCCATACCTTATCAACATTAAACCCCACCATTGTCTAGTGGTGGCCCTTGGTCGCCTCCGTTTACCGCAACCGCACAATCATCTCATCCAACTACTGATTTAATCAAACAAATGATGGACAAAATGTAAAATTTGGAGGCTTGCATTTGAGGAAGTCGTAGCGCCCGACATACGAGCAAGTTTGTCAGGAGCCTATCCACCCTTCTGTCCCCCTTCATTCATATCCTCCTCAATGGGAATTACCAAAATTTACTCATTTTAATAGTAAGGAGGATCCTCAACAACACTTGTGCTCATTTATACATGCCTGCTATCTAATTGCTCATGACAATGCCTTACTACTCCGCACCTTTCTCATGTCCTTATCGGGACCTGTTGGTCTGAAAATCTGTTGCTTGGGTAGTGTTATCACTTGAATCGCAGCACCCCCTATGCATATACTTGAACTCACAGTGTGATTGGATAACATGGGTACTATCTCAAGTGTGGGACTTGTTACTTGAGATAGACCTCCAGAGAAAGATGGTTCTTGCTCCTAAACTACACCGCCACAATCCCATGTAATGGGGATAAGCTAACTATTCTAATCTAAATTTCCAAGGGACCGGGAGAGAGAATACATAAAATGAAAGCCTACACTAAAGTGGTGATACACCGAAAAGGAGGATGTGAGAGTAGTCTCCAAATGTGTGAAATACAGAGGCAAAGTGCACACTAGAAGAGGTGATGACAGTTCTCCATAATCTAGCAAAATGCATCCACAATGATATTCCAAGCATACACAATGATAATGAATCCCTGCAAGAACACAATAATAGACACAATATTCTTATAGAAAGATCAAAGGGGCAAGAATAATGCAAGAAAACATAGTAGGGGAAGATACGTCCACAAACTGGTATTTTATTGCTTCATGATATGCACAGTTCGATCTATTACAAGATAAGGGCCTGGATCACCATGCAAGGAGTCCACTACAAGGGCTTGCAACACACTGGCTTCACAAAGCAATTTTGGTAGAGCTTTGCTACCCAAAAACTCTCTCCTTTACAATGAGCCCAACACTCCAATTTATAGAAAAATGAGAAGGAAAAGAGAAGGGAAAATAGAAATCCCGAAATCTGTCCTTCAACCACCTGTAAGAGGCATTAAATTTAGTGAAATGGTTATAAATTACTTGCAAAAGGCTCCCCATACTATCCCATGTGCTGCAGCAGAGAAAGAATGATGACCATGCCTCTTAATTGCACTCCCAGCTACCAAATAAAACACTGTTCTGAACCCGGCCACGTTTCCTTAAAAAAATCAATCAATTCCTAATCAAATCCAGAATTTCTTGATTGCTGTGCATCGGGCTCGGAACCATGATTCCAACGGTACCAATTTTGTGTGATTTTGTTGAGAAATGCAAAAGTTATGGCCTTCTGAGTGCGGGCAGCTATTTTGGGTCTAGCAGGCGTTTTCTGTCATTTGACGGGAATGAGCATTGACTGACTGGAGCCGAATATGTTTCTTTATTTAAATATATCTACCCTCATTAAAATTAAGAAATCCAATTTTTGTGGCGTAGAGGACGTCGTGCTCATTCCAGAAAGTCCAATTTTGTGAAAATCGGAGCTCGGAGTCAAAAGTTATGGCCGTTTGAAGTTCCACGGGTCAAATGTTGACTTTTCTCCCTGCCTGCGCTTTTCCGTCCAAGCGTCCCTTTGTCCCATTTGGCTTAAAGGCTTTTCACGTCCCACGCGTCCCTTTGTCCCATTTTTTGTCCCGATGGCTTGAAGTTCCCTACTCATTTCACCCATTCAAGTTCGGCTAGTTCACGCATACTTTTGTCGCGTCCCAAACTATTTCTGGGCTGCCTTGACTCATTTCACCGGTTGGCTGGTTCACGTACTTTTGTTCCCGCGTCCCAAACTATTTCGGGCTGCCTTGACTCATTTCACCCGGTTCGGCTGGTTCGTACGTGTTCCTGCGTGTCCAAATTTCTCCTGCGGTTCAGCGGCTTCCTTTGAATGAAAGAGAGGATGAAGGAAGAGCAGTCCGAAGGGAGAAAAGAAATGAATTCCAAAGCAGTAAAGGTCGAGGGTTTATGTTTTGGGATGGTAGTAAACAGAGCCAAACCTACTTACATAAACGAGCAAAGCAATACCGATGAATAAATGACAATAAAAATGTAAGTAAATTCAAACAACAAACAAACACACAGATCTAACGTAAGAAAGATCCAATGCAAATAACACATGTATTCAGCACAAAGTCTAAATATTGTATTAATAATTCTTTCTGTTACAAAAAGCTCAAAGTCTTTTCTCCTCACTTCTATTTTTCATCTGAAAGATATTCACTCATCCACACCACAACAAGTATTGGGGTATTTATAGAAGAAGGAGAGAAAAGAAGGCAAAAAGGAGCCAACCACCTATTTACAAAGATATTTACAAAATATCTACAAGGAGATACAAAATATCTTAAAGTCATGTTGACTTTTGACAACTTGATGGATGACATCATCCCATGGTGCAACATGGATGATGTCATCATTTGTGCCAACATACTTTAGATATTTACAAAAAGAAAGTCGAAGAAGAGAGAGAAGAAGAAGAAGAAGCCACTATTCATCATCGTCATCCTGCGGCCGAAAGGGAGTAGCCTGCTTTTTGCTGCTCAGGTGACGAGATGTGGAATTGAGCGCGGTATTCCATGAACTTGCTGATCATGGGCCCTAGTTGATCCTGGGAAGGATCCTTGTGTCGCTCACTGATCACCTCGCAAGTCTCCCGCCTGTCTATGAGCTTCTCTCGGGAGTTTGGAATATTCTTTTCTCTCGCTTCTATGAGGAACCCGATGAAATCCCGACAGGCCAGCAGGTTATTGATGGACTCTGCGTCAAAAGAGACCTCTGGCCCCAGCCCTCGTGAAACGATCTCTTTAAAGATCTGGATGGTTTCATCAACTTTTCTTAAGGCGAAGGAAGGAGTAAGCAACCCTGGAGACATGTTGAGAACGATTTGTTCCATTTGGTGCATCGTGTCCAGGGCTTCTTCCTTTACCTTATCGATTTTTTCAAGGACAAACTCCAGTTGATCCATCCGGTAGTCCAGAGTGGAAATGACTTTATTGAGGGCCCTGGGATGGCCGAAGATGCCGAACTTGACCAGATCTTCGACTGAACAATCGAACATTTGTTGAAAGGTCTCATGCTGCAGCCTAGCATGGTCCAACTCTTTTCGATATGGGTCCCGCTAACGCTGGAGCTCTTTATTCACCTTTTGATGTTTAGATATAAACCGAGAACTCGCGATCACTTTTCACTGTCTTTGAGGATCCGGCTCCTCCAAGCGGAAACCGCCATACCCGCTCGCCGATCTTTGCATATTCATTAATTTTATCCCGGCTCGTGAGGCTCAGGAGTCTCGTGGCAGCTGTGGGAGGTGCACCGCCCATCTTCTCGTAAGGCTTGGAGCAGATGTTTGTTTTGCTCTTTCAATAGCCTTTTCTTCTTTTTGTTTCTCAAGCTTCGCAGAGGGCGTCGACCGCAGATAGGCCTCTCCCCGAAGGCTTTTAAGACGTACCATGTGACTCGAGTCACCGTGTAACTAGGAGACAGATCCTTTTATCCTCGAGGGATTGGGGTATGCGATCTCCATCACCCTCTCTCCCGAAGCACTCGAGAGAAGCGTGTGACAAAGCTTCTGCTTTTCGCCTTTGGACGGGATTACGGAAAAGTCCATCTGAGCGATGGGAACTTTTCTTTTCTCGACTTAAGTGCCGGGAGATCCAGCCGGACTTATGGGAGAAGGGCCGAAACAGAGAAGGGGACAACTGCAGAGTAGAAGGGAAAAAGTGGAGACACTGGAGGCGGCATCGAGAGGGAGGCCAAGAAGTGCTCACTGGGAGGAAGAGATACTGCAGAGAGGAAGACATAGGAAGGGAAGGGAGCTCAGAGATGAGGGAAGAAATGGAGGGGGACAGATCCGCAAGAGAAGAGAAGATGGACGAAGAAGTGGAGGAACAAGAGAAGAAGGGGGAGAGGACACGACCAAAGGATGGTCGCTTGAGTCACTCGAGGAGGGGAAGGAGGAGAAGAAGAAGGGACAAGGGACCTCGGTTGTCAGAAAAAGGCGACATCCCGAGTGGATGGGCCTATTGAACATCTTCTTCGCTTCTCTTTCTCGGGAGAAGCCAGAGTTACAACTTGTTCTCGTGCAATGGAAGGAGGACTTTCAGAGCCTCTCGAGTGGTGCCGGATTCCCTCTTTGCCTTTTCCTTTGCCTTTAGGCTGCTGCTTTGATCTAGGAGGAGGTGCGTTACCCAATGGAGAGGTTGTGAAATCGACCCCGAGGTAGATGAGTCCGCTCATTCGCACCAATGCTCTATTCTCGCGCAGAGTTTCTCGACCCTTTCCTCAATTGTTCGAGGTGCTTGCTTGCTTCTATCAATCGCCGCAAAAGGCCAATCGTCCCCACCTGTATCAAGATATACTTGATCCACTTCCTCCTCAGTAGTTTGGTAGCCTTTGGGGACGATGGCTACCCCGTATTGGATGATTTCTGCCAATGCCAAACGAGAATGGTCCTTCCTCCTAAGTTCCACCTCATGATATAGGTCGATGTAGATATCCTCGATCTGAGGGATGTGGATCGATCGAGCTTAGCCCTCCTAGGAAGACAATTCCTCGGGTCGAAGGTGGTCTCTCACGGGAAGTCATGTTTCAAATTGAGCAGCTCCACTCCGCAAACATGTCTTTTGCCTTGTGATGAGAAAGACATGTATATCTACCCACCGTGAGGGGGAAAGGAGTTCCACCCTTCTTTCTTTTTGAGGCACTTCTCATGGTAGGTGATTAGCTGTCTTGACACTCTAGTAGAATCAACTTGGGTCCAAAGATACCTGGCAAGTCTAGTTGGCTCTCCCAAGAAGTTAGCTGCCCTCGATATAGGTGAATGTGGGGAATGGGTGAACAGGCCCCCATTTCTCGCTGGTCATGTCACTATGCTCTTGGTCGTGTGACCGTAAGTCATATTTGGCCTCAACAGTAGATGATGAAGTAGAAAATGCATCGTTGATCTTGGTAAATTGAGGGATGCTATTTTCCAGCCTTCAATTCGGATAGTATTCATATATTTTGACTGGGCCAAACCCCACTCCGCATCGAGCCGGATAGTCCCTTTCGTAAGTCAGCAAAGATAAACAACATAGGAATTCATGTAGAATCTTCCCGTCTGTGGGGGAATTGTCAGTAGCTGTTGCTCGATATCGTGCCGCTTATAATTTTCGCCCATTCAAGCGTTGATCGGGCACATTTTTGTTCATCGTTTCTAAATACCGCAGCATCCATTTGTGGAAAAAGTGGGCGTCAGGAAGCCCAAACACCCTGCTCAGGAACGTGATGGTGTCACTGAGCTCCTCTGAAAAATCACTGCGGTGAATGATTTGTGGCCAACGGGTCACTACCTTTTTATTCTTCAGATAGACTTCGTTCATCAGCTGCATGCACTGATCTTCATTGTCGTCCCATGCCTTGATGCAATCTCCTTGGCTGACGGCCACAAAGTGCCGGTGATGAGGAATGCCGAGTATTATCTCAAAGTGGTGGGCAGTGAGGTTGATTACGACTCGCCTTTTCATTTATTTACACACCTTGTGTTTCTTTATTAAGCACCGGCAACCACCATCATGAATTCATTGTTAACGGCGCTGACTGGGATTCCTCCAGAGAAGTGCAGGGCACTGCCTATTAGCTTGTCCATCCATGGACTTCTTGTGACCTTCTGAGTCCTGACCCAGAATTCCTCCAAATCAATATGACCCAACTCGACTCTCGATGTCCAGTCACACTGGCCCGGGAGTCGGGCATTCTGACCCTCTGATATTTATACTTCATTTCTTCCTCTGTGAGCTTGGCCTTGCCTTTGGATTTGGTAGGCCTCTTGCTTGATGTTGACATATGTTCTTCTGAGTTTAATTGCTGATCTGCAAGAATAAGACGTGAAACCCAATCGAAGAAAGCCATGTCAGCTGCTTGATTTTCCATCAAATGCCGATGTAAGAAAGAGTTAGCAATTTTGAGGCCTCTGGCATGGCGCATGATATATAATATTGCAGATTGCAGAGCTAAATAGGTAAGGCGCACAGAAAAGGGGTGTCAGAGATAAATCAGCCAAAGGGCGCACATGGCGCATGACACCTGCAGGTGCATTTTGTGTGTAGCAAGGACAAGTGCGCCTGCGCCATGTGGATGCATTTTGTAAAGGGCGCATGAAATTTATGTTACATGGGAACAGGATGCGCCCGTGGCGCATGGATCTTTCATGTTGCATAGAACTTTGGTGCGCCAAAGGCGCATATATAAAGTTTGTGTAACATGTGCTTTTTTGGCGCGCTTAAGGGAACTTGGCGCGGCGCATGGAGGGTCTGCACAACATGATGTTGCTGCGATGAGGAACGCGCCTGCGCCTTTTATAGCTTTAACACTGGCGCATGGGAAAGCATCGTTACACGGATGCTGGGTGCGCCAAAGGGCGCAGGAATAAGCAATGTCAGCATCCAAGTTTGATGCGCTAAGAGGGCGCATGGGAAGCATTTGCAGCAGCGAGAGAAGTGCGCCATGAGGGCGCATCTTTTCATGATGTAAAGGGAAAGTGCGCCATCGGGCGCGTGTATCTTCATCATGTAATAGGGTGCAACAGATGCACCAAGGGCGCAACTATTTTTGATTGATGTGTGCATGGCGAGCCAATGCGCCAAAGGAGAAAAAAACAATTTTCTTTTTAGTTTTGATTTTCTCTCGAGGGTTTCCACATATGGCTTAGTTTTTTTCGCAAGGTTCATCATTGAGGATGAAAGGGTTTAAACCAAAAGAGGTTTTCAAGCTATACATTTTTTAGACAGAGCTTCTCTCTACAAACAGATCCGGAAAGAGGGGAGGAAATGGAAAAGACAAAAGGGGGAAAAGCAAATCATAATTTTATTCTTTTCAATCCAATCCGAACCCACAAACAACCAAAAACCACAAAAACAAAACGCAGAAAGGAAAGAGGCCACTTACCCGGATATAAATAATGAAAAAGCGTGAGAAGGGGTCCACAAATCAATTCAAAAGTGACGGGGCTGGTGCGCTGACAAGCTCAGAGAAAAATCACGTGTTTTGCATCGGTGACAATGACAGCGCAGACGCGCCTATATATAGGCGAGGCAGCAATAAATGCGCCACCAACTTTTTAAAGGGGTGCACCAAATGAGCTGTCGACATGAGAAAACATGCGCTTTTCGCGCACCGAAAGACTTGTCAACATGAAAGATATGTGCGCTATGGCGCACCTAACGGAAGTGGTGCGATAGGAGGAAAATGTGCGCCTTTGGCGCACCAAAAAGAGGCGCAACAAATGATATGTCGACAGGAAGGCGCATGCGCCTTGGCGCACGCAGGAAGCCTCAACATAGAGAGGCGCACCAAAAACCCTCGCGACACAAGAAAACATGCGCCAAAGGTTTTAAAGGGGGCGCATCAAAAGTTGATGTTGCATAGTCATTCTATGCGCCCGCCAAAAGACCAAAAATGACTAAGTTCGAAAACCAGATTTCCTGAAGGGATTTTGCAACGTTCCGAACGCAAGGAGTCCCTAACGAGGATCGGAACAAAATTTCGGTATGGTTATCTGTAAAATTGCCCTTGCCAATTTTACGGGATAACAGCTCGGCTTTTCTGGGACTATCCCTGAGCAAACTGGGGTAGAGAATCCCAGATCTCATGTGCCTATCCATTGGGCTGGAGAGTCAAAAACAAGGGCGACCGGAGGGCGAACAAAAGGGAACACACAACAAACCGAAAGCAAACACACGACAAAAACAAACACACAAATAAAGCAAACTGTACAAAGAAGAGAGCAAGCTCTACTTCCTGAAAATTTTCAGATGCTGCCCACTGTAGGGAAGCGGGAGTTCGGTTCCATCCAGATATGAGAGATAGAAACTATTCTCTCCATTGAGCTGCTTGATCTTGAAAGGCCCTCTCCATAGGGAATCAAACTTTCCGTGCATGCCTTTGCTCTCTTCGCTTGTCCCATGTAATGACGAGGTCTCCCACCGGAAATTTCTTTGCTTAGCTTTTTTATCGAAATGCCTCTTGACTTGATTCTCGATGTTCTCGGTGATCTTGTCGACCACTCTTACTCTCTTTCTTCGAGCTCACGATACATGATCCTCTTCTCAAGAGAATTTTGGAAAGTTTCATCTTCAATAGCTCGTGCCAAGCGCAGAGCAGGGATTTCAGCAGAAATGGGAAGCTCGGCATCAGTGCCATATAACACTTGAAAAGGTGACATACCGAGAGACCTCTTGGGAGTAATGCGATCTGCCCACAAAGCGTCGTATAAGGACTTGTGCCACATTCGTTGATTCTCATCCACTAGTTTTCGTATGATGGTCACCAAGTTCTTGTTACTGGATTCCGCCTGACCATTACCCTGAGGGTAATAATCCGAGGCGTGAGCCAAAGTTATCCCATATTCATAGCAAAAACTAATAATTTCTCGTGAGGAGAAGTTAGAAGCATTATCAACAACAATTTTGTTTGGGACGCCAAACCTGACAATGATGTTTTCTTTGATGAAACTGCAAACAACCTCAGAAGTGGCATTCTTAACAGGTATGGCTTCCACCCATTTGGTGAAGTAATCTATTGCTGTCAGGACATAACTATGTCCGCACTCGATTGGGGATTGAGTGCACCAATAAAATCAATTCCCCACTGCCTGAATGGTTCGTTGACAACGACCGGCCTGAGGGGAAAAGCAGCCATCTTGGGCTTGCCGACGAACTGCTGGCAAGGTTCACATTTTGCTACCTGTGGTCAGATCTTGGAAAAGCGTCGGCCAATAGTACCTGGCTCGGATGATCTTGTGTGTTGTCACGGAAGAGGAGAAATGGCCCTCCACAGGCTGAATTATGAAAACTTTCAAGCAACTTCACCTGCTGTGGCTTGTCGACACATCGCAAGAAGACACCATCTATCCCGCGTTTGTATAAACCGTCATCCCAGATGACATATTTCGCTGCTCTGAGCTTTATAGTGCGCTTCTCCTTTGCAGTTAGGTGAGCTGGGCATTCGCCGTAGGTGAGGAAGAAAGCAATATCGGAATACCACTCATCGCTGGTCGCGACAAATAGGACCAGAGGCAGAGAATGGGCTTTCTCCAACTGACTTTGTGCTTTTTGGTACAATCATCCTTTTCCTCAGGACTTTTTGAATCTTTGTTTTCAGCCATAAGCTGACATAGGCCCTTGCCTCTTACCAGCTTGGTTGGTTTTATATCCAGGTCGTACTCCTGGACCTTTGCAATCCAATTTCCTCGCAAGCTTCCTAACTCCTGTTGAGTTAGAATTGATTTGACTGCCGTGTCAGGGACCAGCACCACTGTATGAGAATTTAGAATGTAATACCTGAAATTTTTTACTGCTTTGACAACGGCGAAGGCATGCTTTTCCAATTGAGACATTTTTAGTTCGTGAGGCTTGAGGGGAGAGCTCATGAACGCAATCGGAGATTCAACATTCTCCGAATTCTTTTGCATCAAGATGGCAGACACAGTATGCTCAGATGCATAACTATACATGATAAAGTCCTTGGAGAAATCGGGACATACCAGGACTGGTGCGTGAGCAACGGAAGCTTTTATTTCTTCAAACGACCTTTTTCCTTCCTCGCTCCACCGAAAGTTGGTGACCCCTTCATCATGTCCAATATATGACGAGTCTTCTCAGCAAAGTCGGGAACAAAACGCCTGAGAAAGTTCACCTTTCCGAAGAAAGAAAGAATGAACGCCTGGGCCTTACTTCAGAAAGCAGAGTAAGGCTCAATAGCCTTGACTCTTTCGGCATCTATCTTCGCTCTTCTTCTTTGCTAACAACATGCCCTAGCAACTTTCCTTCCGTGACTCCAAAACGGACTTTTTGGGTTCAGTGGAAATCCCATGTTCTCAGATCCGGCCAATACTTGCTCCAAATGATCACAATGATCACTTTTCATTTTTTAGAGAACACAGTTAAGTCATCCAGATAAACGACAATGACTTTCCCCATCATACCTTTGAATGCCAGGTCCATGGCCCGCTGAAAAGTGGCGCCAACATTGGTTAGGCCAAAAGGCATCCTGCTATAGGCAAATGTACCCCAGGGAGTAGTGAATGCTGTTTTAAATTGATCTTCAGTGAAACTTCAACTGATCAGAGCCTGAAAAACCATCAAGCATGGACAACATTTCTGATCCAGTGACTGCTTGCAGAACTTGATCCATTATAGGAAGGGGGTAGTTGTCTTTCAAGGAAGCCTGATTCAGGTTTCGAAAATCTACGCATATGCGTATTTCACCGTTCTTCTTTGCAGACTGGCACAATATTTGCTACCCAAGTACTGTGATGGATAGGAAAAATGATTCTCGCATCCAAGCATTTTCGAATTTCAGCCTGATAGTACCCGAGATCTTAGGATTATAATGCCTCGCTCGCTTCTCGCGAAAGGCTTTAACGTCTTCTTTCAATGGGATGTCATGCTGGACGTCCTTTGGCTTAAAAGACTTTAGATCGGCGTAGGACCATGCCAATACATCCATGTATTTCTTCAGCAGTTTGACAAACTTCCGCTTCTCTTCTGGCGTGCAACATTTTCCAATGTTCACAAACTGCGGGTGTTCTACCGAACCTAAATTGACCGGTTCGGTTTCTGGGGATGAGTCAGGATCATCTCGCCTCTTCTTTTTCACAAAACGATCATGCCTGTCGAACAACCGCTCCAGAGAAACCAGGCCCTTTGGAATTTTATTTCCTTTGAGCTGACATATGCCATCGTTCCCTTCGGATTCATGTCTTGATTGGTGACTGATTCACGACAAGTGGAAGTAGATCCTTCAAAGTGCAATTCTTTAAAATTTTCCGCCTTCTCTAGAAAGGCAATGAGTTGATTATCATCGTTGAACACTTGCCAATGCTGAGAATTGTCTGGCACGCTCGGGCGGAAAACCACCTCAATGGTGTATTTGTTTGTTTTCAAACCTGGGTGAGGGAGCATGAGGGATGCTGAAACAACCAATGAATCGGCCATGTCATTTTGAGCTCTTGGAATGGATTCAATTGAAAAAGCATCAAACTCTTCAATGTTGTCCCACACCGCATTACGGTAGTGCCTGAGCCTCTCATTCTTCACTTGATATATCCTCCTAACTTGATTCACGACTAGCTCTGCATCACCTCAGACTTTAGATTTTTGATCCTCTCTCTCTTGCTGCCTGCATGCCGAGTAACAAAGATTCATACTCAGCAGTGTTATTCGTATTAAAAAACTGCAACTTGAAAGAGAGAGGAATAATCTCCTCTTCGGGAGATATTAGCACGGCCCGCGCCACATCCACTGGTTGCGCAGCTGCCATCAAACTGCAAAGTCCAGATCTTATTAAGATCTTCTTCTTGAGCGAGAACAACCATTTTGTCAGACTCGGTAGACAAGAAATAGTTCCCCATCCCTGATGATTCAAAAAGAATTTGAGCTTTGGGGTCCTCAGAGCTAGTAACCAAGTACTTCTTTTGTGATTCTGGCTCCAAGGTCTGCATTACACCTTTGACGGGGATTCTAGCCTTAGACCAGCCCATATGAATCTCTCCACCAACTTCGCTGCAAAACTTCTTCCCAGAAAATTCCGTAGGCTGCTGGAATGTCAGCAACGAGGACGGTCATCTTTACTCTTTTCTCTGGGAACGCCGCAAATGCAAATTGCGCGTCTTTGATTTGACCAATCAACGGAACCTGCTTGGTTTCCAAGGAATAACATCTGCCAAAAGGCTTGGTAAGGGTGAGGCCCAAAGCATGGGTGACTTTTGCCGGCATGACGTTATCAGAAGCTCCGGAATCAATTATGCAGTTACTCAACTTGTGACCATTGATTAGGAGGGAGAGATAGAAAGGTTCTATCTTGCCTGATGCAGATGTTGAGGCAACATTTATGTGGGATTCAGGAGGAGTGGAAAGGATTCCTTTTGGGGAAACCTGATTAGATATAACAGCTTGACTTTGAATATACTTAGTCAATCTTACAAGCTGTTCGGGATTTGACTGAAGGTACTCGGCTTCAGACATTTGGATCTTGGTCTTTTTAGCATGATCTATGATATCAAATGCGGCCAAGGGTTGGGCTGGTGAAGGAATGAGTCCCTCACTTCGTGATGGTGGAGTAGGATTACTGGTCTTGATAGGAATATGAGAGGGCTGATTTGGAGGAGAGATGGGGGGAAAAGATTTCCTTGTAAAAGACTTAACAGGGAGTTGAGTAGGAAGAGGATTACCTCTTTTAGCAATGGTTGGAGGCACGTTTGACACGACCTTCTCCTTCTGCACATGGGCAGCGACCTCTGCTTCTTTTCCTTGTGAGCGGGTAAAAACAACATATGATTGTCCGCTCGCATAGCCCTGGGTACCCTCTTCTTCATCAGATTCCTCCTCATCAAATTCCATATACCCGATAGTAGAGTCGCCAGTCGGCTCACCGACGTCTTGATCATCTTCGCCCTGAGACGAAGGTTCTTCATAATCTTGTTCCTCTTCTTCGATTTTGCAGCAGAGCGCATTGACCGAGGAGCCTCAAGCGCCAACCGTGGAGCAAGCCAGTGGTAAGTAAGCGCCTTTGAGGAACATTGTTGGAAACGAAGTTCCTCCGTGGAATATCCCAGATGAGGAATCGGGAGAAGCTTGGGCCAACCGCTTCTTTAATGCAAGTAAGTCGTTTCGCCATCTTTTGAAATACCGGATCGACGGACGAAGTAGTGGGAGAAGGGTCCAAGATTTAGGCTTGATGATTCCTTTTTTTTCGCCAGATATTATCAAATTATCTTCTATTCGAATGGCAAATGGCCTCGGGTGAGAATCAAGGTAGCCACTCGCTCTCAAGGAGCAAGAAACTTACTTTCGAGCTCATAGCATGCTCACGAAGAAACACTTCGATTTTCCGGTGTTGGAAGCATGGCAACAAGGGACACGGTTGATTAATGCATCAACCCGCGATAAAATCGCGCATGGTCTCATTGGCCTCCTTCTTCAGTGAGTGATCTCGTGATAATAATGCAAATGCATCTTCTGAAGGCTTGTACTGTCTTCAAAAGCATCCCGCAAGGTGGCCCAACTCGGTAATAGATCCGCCGGCAAATGCCGAAACCATTCACCGCAGTCCTCAGTAGAGTTTTTAAAAGGTGAACCGACACATCTTCGTGAGTTACATCCAAGATACTGCATGACATGATGAATGCAGATATGTGTGAATCCATGCTTTGGTTTCCGCTCCCGTCGAATTTGGGAAAATTCTTTCGGTTTCGTGAGGGAGCGCGTGAATAGGATGTGGTAATGCGAGAGGACCCATAGCATTTCCCCATGGCACCGCCATCTGGACAGCTGGAAAAAGAACGCGGGCTGGGAGTGTGGTTCCACTGAGCAATAAAGCACTGCAAAGGGATGTAGAGGCTCCTTGTGAAAACCGGCTCTTCCGTGGGGGTGAGGCGCTTCTGGTTGACCGATCAGCTAAACTTAGTGATGAAAAGCGCGCCGGTGCTACACTGAAATTGTGCCTTTGAAGCCGATCGAAAGTAGGATCGACTTCTCCACGAGCTCGCCTGCCACGCGTAAATGGCTCACCTGCCAGCGTACCTTCCAGATCTGGAACGCTGTGGTGCAGATTTAAAATTTATTTTTGGTTGTACTTGCTGATTTTCTGGTTTTTCTGACAAAACCAGCAAAGATGTACTTTTCTAAATATTTAAAACTATCCTCTTTAAAACCGATCATGTTAATGACAAATAACAATGAGGATAAAATGACAGTGAAGATTAGCAAGCTGATTTTCAGATCTAAATTTGACCTTTTCAAAGAGTTAGAAATTTTTTGATAAACAGTCAAAAACTTAGATCTACGGAAAAATACAGGTCTTTATAAAAACTCAGCGAACTAAAAATCTCCAACTAGGCCAGATCTATGGATCTCAGAAGAAAATTTTCAATTTGGAGCACTTTTGCAAAATTTTGGATTTTTAACAAAAAGTTCAAGTTTGCAAACAGGCAGTGATTTTTCTGATTTTTCTGATTTTCTATCCTACCACCATCATAGATCTGATAGATCTGTTCGATCCCCAAGTGGAGTCGCCAAAAACTGTTGGTCCGAAAATCTGTCGCTTGGGCAGATCTATGGATAGACGAGCCAACAAAGCAGTGGTGGCATAGCCCTCTTGAGTCAAAGAAAGCGAAATCGGTTTATTGCTATTCTACCAAAGCAGGAATCAGTGCAAGTCTCACAATATTCCACCTTCGGGGTTTGGGATCTCATCCCAAAGAGGGTGTTTCCAATCGCGAAAAGAAAGGAATGAAAGAGAGGATGAGAAGAGCAGTCCGAAGGGAGAAAAGAAATGAATTCCAAAGCAGTAAAGGTCGAGGGTTTATGTTTTGGGATGGTAGTAAAAAGAGCCAAACCTACTTACATAAACGAGCAAAGCAATACTGATGAATAAATGACAATAAAACAGAAGTAAATCCAATAGAACAAACACACAGATCTAACGTAAGAAAGATCCAATGCAAATAACACATGTATTCAGCACAAAGTCTAAATATTGTATTAATAATTTTTTTTCATAAAAAGCTCAAAGTCTTTTCTCCTCACTTCTATTTTTCATCTGAAAGATATTCACTCATCCACACCACAACAAGTATTGGGGTATTTATAGAAGAAGGAGAGAAAAGAAGGCAAAAAGGAGCCAACCACCTATTTACAAAGATATTTACAAAATATCTACAAGGAGATACAAAATATCTTAAAGTCATGTTGACTTTTGACAACTTGATGGATGACATCATCTCATGGTGCAACATGGATGATGTCATCATTTGTGCCAACATACTTCAGATATTTACAAAAAGAAAGTCGAAGAAGAGAGAGAAGAAGAAGAAGCCACTATTCATCATCGTCATCCTGCGGCCGAAAGGGAGTAGCCTGCTTTTGCTGCTCAGGTGACGAGATGTGGAATTGAGCGCGGTATTCCATGAACTTGCTGATCATGGGCCCTAGTTGATCCTGGGAAGGATCCTTGTGTCGCTCACTGATCACCTCGCAAGTCTCCCGCTCATCTATGAGCTTCTCTGGGAGTTTGGAATATTCTTTTTCCGCTTCTATGAGGAACCCGATGAAGTCCCGACAGGCCAGCAGGTTATTGATGGACTCTACACAAAAGAGACCTCTGGCCCCAGCCCTCGTGACACGATCTCTTTAAAGATCTGGATGGTTTCATCAACTTTTCTTAAGGCGAAGGAAGGAGTAAGCAACCCTGGAGACATGTTGAGAACGATTTGTTCCATTTGGTGCATCGTCCAGGGCTTCTTCCTTTACCTTATCGATTTTTTCAAGGACAAACTCCAGTTGATCCATCCGGTAGTCCAGAGTGGAAATGACTTTATTGAGGGCCCTGGGATGGCCGAAGACGCCGAACTTGACCAGATCTTCGACTGAACAGTTGAACATTTGTTGAAAGGTCTCATGCTGCAGCCTAGCATGGTCCAGCTCTTCTGATATGGGTCCTGCTAACGCTGGAGCTCTTTATTCACCTTTTTGATGTTTAGATATAAATCGAGAACTCGCGATCACTTTTCACTGTCTTTGAGGATCCGGCTCCTCCAAGCGGAAACCGCCATACCCCGCTCGCCGATCGATTTGCATATTCATTAATTTTATCCTCGGCTCGAGGCTCAGGAGTCTCGGGAGTCTGTGGGAGGTGCACCGCCCATCTTCTCGTAAGGCTTGGAGCAGATGTTTGTTTTGCTCTTTCAATAGCCTTTTCTTCTTTTTTGTTTCTTCAAGCTTCTTGCAGAGGGCGTCGACCGCAGATAGGGCCTCTCCTCGAAGGCTTTAAGAAGATGTACCCATGTGACTCGAGTCACCGTGTAATCTGTAGGAGACAGATCCTTTTATCCTCGAGGGGATTGGGGTATGCGATCTCCATTACCCTCTCTCCCGAAGCACTCGAGAGAAGCGTGTGATGAAGCTTCTCGCTTTCTTTGCCCCTTTGGATGGGATTACGGAAAAGTCCATCGGAGCGATGGGAACTTTCCTTTTCGCCGACTTAAGTGCCGGGAGATCCAAATGGACTTATGGGAGAAGGGCCGAAACAGAGAAGGGGACATGCAGAGTAGAAGGGAAAAAGTGGAGACACTTGGAGGTGGCATCGAGAGGGAGGCCGAAGAAGTGCTCACGGGAGGAAGAGATACTGCAGGAGAGGAAGACATAGGAAGGGAAGGGAGCTCAGAGATGAGGGAAGAAATGGAGGGGGACAGATCCGCAAGAGAAGAGAAGATGGACGAAGAAGCGGGAGGAACAGTAGAAGAAGGGGGAGAGGACACGACCAAAGGGATGGTCGCTTGAGTCACTCGAGGAGGGGAAGGAGGAGAAGAAGAAGGGACAGAAGGGACCTCTTGTCAGTGCAAAGAAGGCCGACATCCTGAGTGGATGGGCCTATTGGAACATCTTCTTCCGCTTCTTTTCTCGGGGAAGCCAGAGTTACAACTTGTTCTGGTGCAGTGGAAGGAGGACTTTCAGAGCTTCCTCTTGAGTGGTGCTGGATTCACCCTCTTTGCCTTTTCCTTTGCCTTTAGGCTGCTGTTTTGATCTAGGAGGTGCGTTACCCAATGGAGAGGTTGTGAAATCGACCCCGAGGTAGATGAGTCCGTTCATTCGGCACCAATGCTCTGTTCTGCGCAGAGTTTCCTTGACCCTTTCCTCAATTGTCTGAGGTGCTTTGTTTCTATCAATCGCCGCAAAAGGCCAATCGTCCCCACCTGTATCAAGATATACTTGATCCACTTCCTCCTCGCAGTTTTTAGCCTTTGGGGACGATGGCTACCCCATACTGGATGATTTCTGCCAAGGCCAAACGAGAATGGTCCTTCCTCCTGAGTTCCACCTCATGATATAGGTCGATGTAGATATCCTCGATCTGAGGGATGTGGATCGATCGAGCTTAGCCCCGGGAAGACAATTCCTCGGGTCGAAGGTAGGTCTCACTGGGAAGTCATGTTTCAAATTGAGCAGCTCCACTCTCCGCAAACATGTCTTTTGCCTTGTGATGAGAAAGACATGTATATCTACCCACTGTGAGGGGGAAAGGAGTTCCACCCTTCTTTCTTTTGAGGCACTTCTCATGGTAGGTGATTAGCTGTCTTGACAGCTCTAGTAGAATCAACTTGGGTCCAACATACCTTGGCAGTCTAGTTGGCTCTCCCAAGAAGTTAGCTGCCCTCAGATAGGTGAATGTGGGGAATTGGGTGAACAGGGCCCCCCATTTCAAAGCTGGTCTGTCACTATGCTCTTGGTCGTGTGACCGTAAGTCATATTTGGCCTCAATAGGTAGATGATGAAGTAGAAAAATGCATCGTTGATCTTTGTAAATTGAGGGATGCTATTTTCCAGCCTCAATTCTGGATAGTATTCATATATTTTGACCTGGGGCCAAACCCCACTCCGCATCAGAGCTGGATAGTCCCTTTTCGTAAGTCAGCAAAGATAAACAACATAGGAATTCATGTAGAATCTTCCCGTTGTGGGGAATTGTTGCAGCTGTTCTGATATCGTGCTGCTTATAATTTTTGCCCATTCGAAGCGTTGATCAGGCACATTTTTGTTCATGGTTTCTAAATACGCAAAGATCCATTTGTGGAAAAAGTGGGCGTCAGGAAGCCCAAACACCCTGCTCAGGAACGTGATGGTGTCACTGAGCTCCTCTGAAAAATCACTGCGGTGAATGATTTGTGGCCAACGGGTCACTACCTTTTTATTCTTCAGATAGACTTCATTCATCAGCTGCATGCACTGATCTTCATTGTCATCCCATGCCTTGATGCAATCTCCTTGGCTGACGGCCACAAAGTGCCGGTGATGAGGAATGCCGAGTATTATCTCAAAGTGGGGGCAGTGAGGTTGATTACGACTCGCCCTTCTCATTTACGACACACCTTGTGTCTTTATTATAGCACCGGGCAACCACCATCATGAATTCATTGTTAACGGCGCTGACTGGGATTCCCCCAGCAAAGTGCAGGGCACTGCCTATTAGCTTGTCCATCCATGGACTTCTTGTGACCTTCTGAGTCCTGACCCAGAATTCCTCCAAATCAATATGACCCAACTCTGAGTCTCTGATGTCCAGGTCACACTCGGCCTGGGAGTCGGGCATTCTGACCCTCTGATATTTATACTTCATTTCTTCCTCTGTGAGCTTGGCCTTGCCTTTGGATTTGGTAGGCCTCTTGCTTGATGTTGACATATGTTCTTCTGAGTTTAATTGCTGATCTGCAAGAATAAGACGTGAAACCCAATCGAAGAAAGCCGTGTCAGCTGCTTGATTTTCCATCAAATGCTTCGATGATAAGAAAGAGTTAGCAATTTTGAGGCCTCGGGGTGCATGGCGCATGATATTGCAGATTGCAGAGCTAAATAGGTAAGGCGCACAGGAAAAGGGTGTTGCAGGAGATAAATCAGCGCCAAAGGGCGCATGCGCATAGACACTGCAGGGTGCATTTTGTGTTGTTGCAAGGACAAGTGCGCCTGCGCCATGTGGATGCATTTTGTAAAGGGCGCACGAAATCTTTATGTTACATGGGAACAGGATGCGCCCGTGGCGCATGGATCTTTCATGTTGCATGGAACATCAGTGCGCCAAAGGGCGCATATAAAGTTTGTGTAACATGTGCTTTTAGCGCGCTTTAAGGGAAATTGGCGCGGCGCATGGAGGGTTTGCACAACATGATGTTGCTGCGATGAGGAACGCGCTGCGCCTTGTATAGCTTTGAACTTGGCGCATGGGAAACGACTGTTGCACGGATGCTGGGTGCCAAAGGGCGCAGGAATAAGCAATGTTGCATCCAAGTTTGATGCGCTAAGAGGGCGCATGGAAAGCATTTGCAGCAAGCGAGAGAAGTGCGCCATTGAGGCGCGGATTTTCATGATGGAAATGCTATCAAGGGCATGACAGTGCAGTGCCAAGGGCGCAACTGCTATTTTTGATGTTGCATGGTGAGCAATGCGCCAAAGAGAGAAAATAGCTTTTCCTTTTAGGTTTTGATCTTTCTCGAGGGGTTTCCGCATATGGCTTAGTTCCTTCTGCAAGGCTCATTGAGGTGATGAAAAGGTTTAAACAAAGAGGTTTCAGACCATCACTTTTTTAGGACAGAGCTTCCTCTACCAGCAGATCTGGAAAGAGGGGAAGAAATGTGGAAAAAGACAAGGGGGGAAAACAAAATCATGAATTTTATTCTTTTCAATCCAAATCACCCACAAACAACCAAAAACCACAAACATGAAGCAGAAAGGAAAGAGGACCTCTTACCCGGATTTATAACGAAGAAATGCATGAAAGGGGTCCACAAAGCAATTCGAAAGCGATGGGGCTGGTGCGCTGACAAGCTAGAGAAAAATCACGTGTTTTCAGATCGGTGACAATGACAATACAGACGCGCTATATATATAAAGAGGTAGCAATAAATGTGCCACCAACTTTTTAAAGGGGCGCACCAAATGAGCTGTCGACATGAGAAAACATGCGCCCTTTGGCGCACCGAAAGACTTGTCAACATGAAGATATGTGCGCCTATGGCACCGGAAGTGGTGTTGACAGAGGAAAATGTGTGCCTTTGGCGCACCAAAAAGAGGCGCAACAAAAGTTCTGTCGACAGAAGGCGCATGCGCTCGCGCACGCAGGAAGCCTCAACATAGAGAGGCGCACCAAAACGCCCGCACGACACAAGAAGACATGCGCCAAAGGTTTTAAAGGGGGCGCATATCATTTCTCCATTAACATTGCCAAGAAAGTATCTATCACCAACCTCTATGGCATCCGACAATTTGAAGATGAATCTATCGTAGATTTCGTTGGATGATGGTGGGGCCTTATCAACCAACTTACGTATGCCTTGCCTCAGGCTGAACTTATCGAACTTTTTACGCGGGCCTGCACTAAGCACATCTCTCCTACCCTCCAAATTCAAACTTTCTACACATTTGACGAGGCCTTTACTATGGCTCGAAAACTAGAGATTCGAGCCTTAGAGGAAGAGAAATTGCGGTTGCGTAACAAAAACCCCAATTTTTGAACCCAAGATTCCACCAACAAACCTAACACCACCAATCCTCACCCATCGACTGCTTTGAAATCAAAAGGAGCTGTACATGCGGTGATGGTCAAATCCCAACCACCATCTAATACCCCACCAAAAACCACCTATAAGTATAAAGCTGAGCCCATCAATTACACTCCCTTGGGAGAAACTTATGGTGTGATATTGGAAAAATTGCTTAAAGCAGGAGCCATTACCTTACCTCCTATTAAACCTCACTCCGGGTTTGATTCCACCCGCGCTATACCTTCTTGGTACAAATAAAATGACTTCTGTAACTTCCACCGCGTGAAGGGACACAGTCATGAAAACTGCAAGATGTTGAAAAACATAGTGCAGGAAATGGTTGATGTAGGAGATATAGCCCTCGATAATCCTAACGCTCCTGCTAACCGAAATTTGAAAATTTTCAACAAACCATTCCCGAATCACTCTTCTAACAGTAACATAAACCAAGATATCTTAGCCGAGGAGAGTGTTCATGAGATCCATACTGATCTTCGACTCGGCCAAAAGCCTCTATCAAAAAAATTCTGAATCAAGCCTCTTCACTAACATAGGAACCCGAACCCCCTTCATCACCATCAAGACAAGAAGAAATCCTTGTCGTTCCTTTACCCATCGAGGAATTAACCACCTAGAGGTGTCTTCTCATAGATGAGCTTTCTTACACTGCATCCTTGCAAGAGTGTGAGCGGATGTTATCTAACTTATCTATTTCCCAAACATCTCCTTCTACCATTCTTGCTATACAAGAGGAAGGCTCGCCACTTCTTTTGTCATCCTTAGACAAGAAACCTCTTGCACTGACATCACCACATTCTTTAATCATGATGGATCCTCTCAAACATGCCTTCCTACCTATTAGTTCTTCATCGCCTAAATCTTTTTAGCGACCGGTTGACCTCTTAATGCCCATTGATACAATGCCTCATCTACCCCCTGTATCACACCCACAGTGGACCAGAATCACAACCCACCTTTCTTCCATACAAAATTTCCTATTCACACATGAGGATTATCATCCCTCAGAAGATAGACGAGTCCTATGGGAACGTTTGAGTACCCCCTATTCTACTCAAATGCAGATGAACAATCCAGACGCCTCTACTATATATCCGAAGTCTTTACAGAAGCTTAAAATGCCTATGTCCTCATCTTCACCCCCCTCATCTCTACCAAATACCTCATTCACCTCTATTAGCCTAACCAAATCTTCCCCTACGCTTGGGACCTCACCAATACCCAGTCTAACACACCCACCTAAGCGGCTAGATTTATCTAAAAATAAATCCGTCCATCCACTTAGGAGACAGACTCAATCTCCTCAACCTATGCCTCTATCACAACTAAAACCATCGTCGTCACACCTACCTTCCATATTGGGACCTCATCCCTCCACCTTGCATCAATATATCATACCTCCTGCATTTTCTTTAAAACGACCTATGCCTTCTGCACCCATACAGAGATCCAAGGGTATATCAACACCGTCACCCCACGTATCCTGTCCACCTATCAACCCTAAACAAATTCCATCATCAAAAGATTTGTTTGTTGTCACTCCTATTTCTCCATGGTTGTTTTCTGATACCACATCATCTATGGCCTCATCATCTAACCAGCTAAACATAGCTTCTGTGCCAAAGAAGCCACATTTAGTTAAATCCCATTATCAAAACCCCTTGGCTAAACCACCACCCATACAAATCAACCATACCCCATCATTACCAAAAACTACCCAGTCAATAGCCTCATCTTCCTCTAACTTTGACCCACTCAAAGGGTCTTACGCCAAAATCCTTGCTATGTTGGTGGAGAATGCGACCATTTCCCTACCCCCACTTAGACCTTATGATCCATCTAAACCTCGACCTATAGGTTATGATGAGTCTAAAATCTGCGCTTACACACGCACACTAGGACATGATGTAGAAGGATGGATGCAAAGCGTTGAAAGCCATACTTCATCAGTCACCTCTCTCAGACAGAAAGGTTAAACAAGACAACTTACGAAGGGAGAAACCTTTAGCTTCAATCTCCTCTCCTATACCACCTATCCTCGCTTCACCAAGATCTATCATTATTACAACCCCACCTCTCAAAGACCATGACTTATCCCTACCATCCTCCTCCTCTCGTGTTCACGAGATCAACATGATTAGTGTTGCCACTCGAGGGTAGAAAAACAACGAGAAAGCTAAAGGAAGCACACCTGTGGCCTCTCTTTCTCTGTCCGCCATCCCGATCACACCACGACCTAAAGTGGTTATTCGTGGACCTACCTACCCCGTCTCTCGATGGAGTTGCCCTTTGTACCATGATCAAACTTGACTTCACCAATCACTGTAAAAATGACCACATGCAATCTCATTCAAACTTCTGAATCTCATCGACAAGCTCTCGTTGAAATCCTTCAAGGGATAGAGGTCTTACCTAATGAAACCTTGCTTGTTACCTCCATTCTAACACCCAATCACGTTGCTTCGCTCACCAAACAACCTATCTCCCCAACCACTGTCTCTCTACGGAAGTGCTTTGTTAGTTTCTCAGAAGACGAAATTGTCGAATTTGGTGCGAGAAGATCGACCTGCTTTCTGTTCATCTTAGCTTATGTTCGGGACATTTGGGTACGTCATGTTATGATTGACGGGGGCGCTAGCCTAAACATCATCTCTTCAAAATCCTTCCAAAAAATGAATATTCCTTCTAGCTACATGTGTGCCAACCCCATCATGTTGCGGTCATTCAATGATGCTATTACTTCTACCTTAGGTACCATGATCCTTAACATTTGTGTAGGACCACGTAATTTACCGAACTCTTCTATGTCCTTGAGGGAGAGTTCAATACAATATGTTGTTAGGCCGCCCTTGGATCCGGGCTATGGGATGCATTCCCTCCACCTTACATAGATGCATAAAATTTGAGTACGAGGGAAGTCCTACACCGTAAAAGCTGATCCTCCCCCTTCAAAACCTGCAATATGTTATATTGCCCTAATGATTTGCTTGTACCAGTCAAGACACCCATTTATCCAACCCAACCATCCACTTTAACCGCACCTCAACCATCCACCTCAACCACACCTATGCCTTGACCAATGAAACCACCATTGCAAATACCACTTCCTTTCCGGAGACAAAATCCCAACCTCGGACCCCCTAGTAGATATTTTTCAATGCCTTACGCTGGGGAGTATCAACTATATAATGTTAGCTCTTTCCATACCTCTCGCAGGAGTACTGAGACAGTTATATGCACATCCTACCTATGACCGTCGCATGGGGGAGGTAATCTCTTACGGACCACCTAATTGCCGCACCAACCTAACGTATGGGGGTGTCGACGCATCCTCCGTTACCCCTGAACCTCCTCTTGGTGTGGTTCCCTTCCAATCCGATTTTCAATACTTGACAAATCGTCATTTCTCCCTCACCTTCTTGACTCGCTGTGCTTGGAAAGGCTTTGGTTTTGGTCTTTATGAACAAGGCCGACATACAATCATTCCCATAACTACACGCAAGCACAATGATCGTAGTGGTCTCAGATTTCCTGAAACACTTACACTAAAAGAACCTCGTGTCAGTTGTATTCTGGAAGATGAGGACGTCACCCCTACCGAACCATCATCACCCATTTTACCATCGTCACCCACAGAGTCGATAGACCACTGAATCTATCTCTCTTAACTTTTTTTTTTTTAATAAATGCTATCTTCACGGGTCCTCTCACTTATCAATGCGATAATGAGGACCCATCTTCTCTTCCTTCTATATCCGGACATGATCGAAGAGGATTCACCTTCAATCAATGTTGTTGAGTGCAAGATGACGACTCCATCCTCACTTACCTTGGTGTGGATGACTCCTATATTCAACATGCCTTAAATCGAAACTCAAACCATGTTGAATGAGTCAACTATAGAAATCAACATCCACACTGAGGAGGAAGATCCTCACATTGTGAAGATCAGACAATCCCTTAACGCATCGGAACAAGCCACCTTTACTACCTTTCTCTGTACCCACAACCAAGCTTTCGCTTGGTCCTACACTGACATGCCAGGAATTGCTCCTAACATTGCGGTCCATAACATTACCCTGAAGCCCGATTCCAAACTAGTTAAATAGAAACTGAGAAAAATGCACCCTCGCATTGCCCTCTTGGTCAAAGAAGAACTTCAACGACTCCTTTTTGTTTCCTTCATTTTACCTATTGACTATCCTCAATGGATTTCTAATATTGTACCTGTCACTAAAGCAACGGGGGGACTTCGGATATGTATGGATTTCCGGGACCTTAATCTTGCTTGCCCAAAGGATGAATTCCCCCTACCAAGTATTGATCAACTTGTTGATCTCACGCGCCGATCATGAGATGCTTTCTCTCATGGATGGCTTCTCGGGATACAATCAAATTTTGTAGCACTGGCCGATCAACATAAAACTACCTTCATCACTCCTTGGGAACCTTACATTATTGTGTCATGTCATTTGGCCTTAAGAATGCTGGTGCAACCTATCGGGCTATGACTTACATTTTTCATGACATTATGCACACTATCCTTGAAGATTATGTCGATGACCTTCTTGGAAAATCTAAAGATCGCAGTGAACATCTCGATGTTTTAGCCATTATTTTCGATTACCTGTTACAATATGGTGTTCGTCTTCAACCAAAGAAATGTGTCTTTGGTGTTCTTGAGGAGAAAAACCCTTGGTTTTATTGTCTCTTTGTGTGGCATCGAGGTCGATCCAGCTAAAGTCAAAGCTATCCTAGAAATGCCCCCACCCACTAACCTCAAACAATTGCGTAGTTTGTAGGGAAAACTCCAATCTATCCAGCATTTCATCTCACAACTCTCAAATCGATGTCAACCTTTCCATCATCTCCTTAAAAAGGATATTGTCTTTTAATGGAGTGAGGAATGTCACCAAGCCTTTGAGGCTCTTAAAGCCTATCTCTTGCAACCACCCGTGCTTATCCCACCTCAGGACGATCACCCTTTCTACCTTTACCTTTCTGCCACCAACCACGCTGTAGGAGCCATGCTCGCACATCGTGACTTCGAGCATCGAGAACAAGCCGTTTATTATATAAGTCGTACTCTCATGGATTACGTGACTAGGTATACACATGTAGAAAAGTTGTGCCTAGCCCTATCATTCGTAGCCACCAAACTCCAACACTACCTCCTGAATCACAAAACTTTTGTCATCACCAACGCGGACCCCATTCATTATATGTATGCCAAACCACATCTAAACCAATGCATCACCCGATGGCTTATGCTCCTTGCTGACCTCGACCTTGAATTTATACACCAGAAGTCAATCAAAGGACAAACTATTGCAGACCAACTCGCGGAGGCCCCTTTACCTGGGGAACAATTTACCAATTTTAATTTCCCTGACGAACTCATCGCCACTCTTTCACTCAGGGAGGAGTCGTATCCAATGACCCTCTTCTTCGATGGATCCAAATGCCAGTGCACGGCGGAGGAGCCGGCGTTGTTCTCATTCCTCTTGACACTGAGCCTATGCCTCTTTCATTCCAGCTCGATTTCCCTGCACTAATAATACAGTGGAATACGAGGCCCTTGTTTTGGGTCTCCAGGTTGCGTTACACTTAGGTGTCAAATCTATCAACATTTTCGGTGACTCTCAATTGGTAGTCAACCAAGTTATGGGCATCTACCAATGTAAAAATGAGGAACTTCAAAAGTACAAACACTACGTAGATTCACTTTTGACCTTATTTACTCATTATTCTATCCAAACCATTCCCCGCTCCACTAACAAATTTACGGATACTATGGCTTGCTTAGCCTCGCAAATTCCTACCTCACCAACTGACTCTGACATATTCGTCTTGGTCCAACAACTCTTTGCCCCATCTTACTCAGCCCCGGTTGTTTGTATGATAAATAATGTGTCTGCTAATTCACAGGATACCTGGTATCACCAATTTCATGACTACCTTACAACCTCTGTTCTCCCACCTGACCTAACGAAAAGGAAACGTACTTTTCTTAAAATTATTTCTCATTATGTCGTCATGGGGGGACTCCTTTATAAACGTGGCTTTGATGGCATCCTCCTTCGATGTCTAACCGGCGCGGAGGTCACCTATACCATCCGACAAGTCCATGATGGTATTTGTGGTGGACATTTTAGTGCTTCGGCCATGGTCAAACGGATCCTTCGCCTAGGCTATTATTGGCCTACTCTTAATAATGAGCTGCTACAAATATGTTAAGTGTTGTGTTATGTGTCGCAACATGCCAACCTTCAACATACTCCTAGCCATCCGCTACAGGTCGCACGAGATCTTTGGCCTTTCTCACAATGGGGTTTAGACCTTATTGGTGAGATTCATCCACCCTCTTCGCAACATCACCGATGGATAATCACAACAACTGAATATTACACAAAATGGGTGGAGGCCATTCCACTCATTTCAACTAAAAAAGAAAAAACCATCAAATCGTTAACCATCACATTATCTATCGTTTTGGTGTTCCTCATCGCCTGATAACAGATAATGGTAAATCTTTCAAAAATAAGTTATTACAAGACCTTTGTAACAACTTCTGTATCAAACTTAGCTTCTCATCACCATACTATCCACAAGAAAATGGTCAAGCTGAATCTTCTAACAAAACCTTGACCAAAATTCTCATGAAAGTTGTTAATAATTCTGGGAACAATTGGCCTGATCACATTCCTTTTACCCTTTGGGCTTATCGGACTAGCATTCGTACCTCCACTAATGCCACCCCATTTTCTTTGGTATATGGTACCGAGGCTGTCTTGCCTCTCGAAATACAAATACCCTCCCTAAGAATATCTCTTCAGGATATTCTCACCAATGATGATTTCCGCCAAGAGCGGTTAGCCCAATTAGAGCTTCTCGACGAGCGTCGTCTTATAGCTCTTGACCACCTTCAAATTTATCAAAAACACATCAAGCGTGCTTATGATAAGCAACTTCATGAGCGTACCTTTAAGGTTGGTGATCTTTTCCTCAAATAAAATCAACATGTAACCAAACTAGAAAAGAGCAAACATGGAAAATTTGCTCCAAATTGGATTGGGCCTTACATTATCACTCACACTTATGGATCAAGCACTTATCATTTAGCTTCACTTAATGGTAAACCTGAGCCTGAGCCCCTTAATGCCTTGCATCTTTGACCATTCTACTGTTGAATTTAGTGTTATATCACTTCTTATCTACCTTGCGCTCGTCCTTGAGCTCATTTACCACCACATACACTTTGTTTCCTTCATCTCAAAATCAAATCAAGCTCACATGGTTTGATTATCACCTCCCCTTAAAGATGCCTTCCCCTTTTTAGTCTAGTCCATGACTTCAAAGTATCAAAATGACACATTCTTAATTAAACACTTATGGGATTTTCTTGAGTCAAACTTCCTACAAAACTAGATGCTTTATGCCCAACGGACATCTAGACCTCTAAATTATACATAGACTGCTCCCTCGAAGGATAGCTATATGCCAAACTATTGTTGCTATTATATATAGACTACTCCCCGAAGGACAGCTATACACAAACGCCACATCTGCTACTATAAAATATCTTTGCTCCTTGAAGGACAGCTATACACAGTCAGCCTTTATCAGAAGCTTCTCGCATTGATCAGCTTCGTGAAGACCTCAAGAGTAACAAAATACATATCCCTTGTAGACTTCCCGCATCGATCAGTCTATATTCAGCAAAATAAAAGCCGCATTCAAAAGCACTTTTGAGTCATGGACTTGTCTATTTAGGTTTGGTTCTCTTTCATCAGGATACTCACTTTATAACAAGTTCTCTGCGCCTCAGCTACACCATCCACCTCACCTCACCATTTGTTTAAACAAAAAAACTCACGGGATGTGACGTATACCTGATATATTGTGATTATACAACTCTTTTCACCTATCGACTTCTCGTCTATGCAAGGTACCTAGGGGTTCAAGCTCATTCTATGTTAATATGTGGTTTGTTTAGCTCTTCTCAACTACGGGACACTTTTGCCTCTTTTGCTCGACTCTAGGATTGTGTGTTGACCTTAATCAGGATATGGTTCCCTACCACTTGGGTAGGCTAACTTTCACTTTACCAATACATATATCAACATCACCAACACCAATAACATTACCCTACCAATATCAATATTTTTACCAACCAAAAAATTGCCTAACCATACCTGAATTGCCTGAATTCACCTCTCCCTGGTCCTTAGGGAGAACTACATTGGTCTGAGGCCCCTCCTTGCTTTGTGCAATGGGCTATGTAGGCAGCACTTAGGAGACATGGGGTTTCCCAAGGTTAGCTCGACCATCCCCTACCATACCCTATCATGTGTTGTAAATATAAATATTTTTGTGTATTTCTATTTTGACAACATTCATCTTTATCCTTTGTCAAAACAAATAAAAACAACATTCAAAACACAACCATTCTTAGTATTATCATCCCTCAAAACAACATACATATTTAGTTTTTAGATGTTAAACAAATACAACTTCTCTATCATCGACTTTCAGGTCAACATCCTTATTTATTCTTATACTCCTATGAAATTCACTTAGACCCTTGTGCCTCCTCCCGAATCCAGTGGTGATCGTGATCATCGACGCCCCTCACTTGGCCTTTCCATCCTCAAAGGTGCCACTGCTATTGGTTCCTCCCACTGATCCGCCAACATCTCCTGTAACATACAAATACGTCCTCTCGTGTGGAGGAATCTTGCCTCTAGTCTCTCCACTCGTAACTGTGAAACCTCTAACAATCTCGTTGTCTCATTCACTTGTGTTTGAAGTTGGTGAACCAAATCCTGCAGATGATCTCTTTGCTGTAATCACAGCTATGTCAGGGCGCTCACGTGCACCTCGCAGCTCTGCTACCCACCATACTCTATAGGCCTCTATCGTTCCCGCATCCATTACCCTACGATCGATTCAGTTTATCTCTTTGGCCCTTTCGGAGGTGTCGGTAGGGAAGTGAGAATGTTGCCTCGGTGTCAATCCTCATGTATGGTCTATATGTCATAGGTATATCCTAAACGAACCTAAATTGTTGCCACACGTGATCTAGAGGAATCCTCTCGTACTCACCCGGCCTATGCCCTGCGATCCACCTCAAGCACTCTACACCCCTCAACTCCTCAGCTATGTTCTCTGTCACCATATAGTTCCCGTAAGGCCTCCAACAAATATCCACAATCGTCACCATCTCCCATACCTGTCTATAATACTTGATGTCATCTATCACGGCCTGGGATCTCGCCTCTTGTTCTGTCTGGACCCATCGTCTGAATCCCAACCTCTGCACTCTTGTCTCTCCCGACTCAATGGGTCGGCCTATTGGGTGCACACAAACTATGTGCTCATAGGCCCAACAATGTAATAAGTACGAACAATCCAGTGTCGTCCTATGTTTGTGCCTGCAGGCCCATAAACCCCTGTATAACTCTGCCAGATATGCGGGTGCCCATGCGAAAGTCACGCTCATTTCTATCATTTCCTAAATAACACTCATCAATGCTTTTGGAAATCTTCCGCCATCCGCCTTCGGTAATGCATAATACCCCACCGCTATCATTAATACTCACTTGACCTTGTTGCCTCAGGGTGTGCTACATACATTATACCATAAGTGAATGTCAAACCTCGCTATGTCAAATCTCATGTGTATGGACCAAATATTGTTGTTATCGCTCCCCGCGCCGCGCTAGGCAATGCCTGATATACTGGTCTTCCTGTAATTGGGAGTCTCAAAATACATAACACATCTTCCAACGTCACTATCATCTCCCCTGTTGGCAGATAGAAGGTATTCTTTTCTGGATTCCATCTCTCAATCAACGCCTGTAACATAGCATGGTTACGTGTGATTCGTGAATAATAGCGGATTCCACTTAACCCCAAACAATTTATCAATGCCCATTCAGCTGGTGTTACATCCGCTCGGATTCGTGACAACAACGCTGGCACAGTATCATTCATCCTTAACCCTGCTTCCTCTGCATACATCAAAATGACACATAATTATTCAATAAAACAAATCTCCACAGGTTTTTTCTCACATTCTAGAAACTCCTACAGTAACCGCTATCGGTTATAGATAACCGATACCGGTTTACTAACCGATACCGGTTATCTCTAAATGATACCGGTCACTGTCAAAAATATACACCCTACTTAAAAACATACACCTACGATAATTATTTTTCCCGTTTACTCCTATCTATACCTAAAAACATACGTGAACACCCTGCTTACCTACCCCATAGCACTTACCCCATCCCAAACCCTTACCTATCACCTTTTATTTCTCATATTTACCCACTTACTCTCTCTCATCCTATTCATAAAACATGCAAGAATCAAATTACAACAAAACAATTTACCTCTTGGGATGCGGCAGGCTTGAGGTGGAACCTACCTTCCCTCTCGTCTTGCACTCGCTGGATGCTTCTCCTCATTTAGCCATGTTCATCACCCTCTTCAAATATGACTTGTATTTTTACCTTCGAATCTCAGCCCTTACTCACTTTTCCTGTCTCTTTCCTCCTTATCACTCAATTCTCTCATGCAATTACATGTATCAGTCATCAAGCAACGTCACATTCTCGTATTTAACTTGTTGCATGCTTCTAAAAATAAGAACTTAAGTTGCCAACCACGCAGTTCTATTTTTAGGAAATCTAATTTTGGAATAATCGATATTGGTTACATAACCGCTATCGGTCATATAGCTACCGACATCGATTACATAACCGATATCGGTCATGTGCCCCATTTTGCCTAAACCTAGGCCGTTTCTTCATTTTTGCAAATTTTTGTGGCGCCCACCTCTTTTTCCTGCATCACAACACCATTACCAATATTTGTCATCAAAATCACATCAATATATTATCGCTATTTCATCAACATCATCTATCTACAATAAAACAAACCATCGACAAAACACATACAACATTTCATATACACCATGTGGATCAAACTCATCATACATTAAATTTCACAAACCATCAACAAAACACATAAAATATTTCATATACACCATGTGGGTCAAAATCATCATATATATATCAAAGGTTTCAAATATACAACTTGCCCTCCATAGGGGCCTCTGTGATCTCAAGATAATACAAAGCCGGCATGCAGGCCGCAATAACTGTCAAAATCTCGACTCGGCTCGCAGGCCGGTCTCTCATATCAAAAATATACTCGGCTCGCAGACCGGTATCAACTATATAACCCGTACTCGGCTCGCAAGCCGGTATATACAACAAGATGAATAAATGAATGAAAGAATCATATGTGGGCACGCAGGCCTCTCTATACATAACCGGTTCACAGACCGGTGTCTCTATCCAATATCCAAAAACACAAACTATCTCCTCTGCAAGGATACCTCAGCTCTCTCCACCGCCCTCGGCCTGTCTCCCTGCTGGTCCCTATGCTGCCTCTCGCCTCCTCCCTGTAATGGACCCACCGGCTATGGCTGCACCCCCCTGGGATCTCTGGCTCTGCGAGGTCTCGGTTCATGCGCCTGCATATGGCTGATAATCAGCCCCGGTACCATCAAGGACATCCTGATAGTACCGGGCCTCTACTCTCGCCTCCATATAACGGGCCCGTGCCACCATAGCTACTGGGGCTGGTCCCCCGACTCCTAATAATAATGGCCCCTGTCCTACTGGTACACCCTGTGCCTGTGGCTATGCCGGTCTTGGTGGCGGTACGTGGCCGTGCTGTGCTGTACCGTGTGGTTACCCGTGGCTATGCTATGCCTCGTGGTGTACTGGGCCGTGGCTCGTGCTGCACTGCACCATTTGTGCTACATGCTGTGCACTGCTTTGCACTCGCACTGCCTCTGTAATATCGCCTCTGATCTGTGCGATGCATGTGCAAGTAAGTTACCCCTCGTAATAACTACACCTATCCCAAGAGCCGGTCCCTCTCTCTTATAATATGGCCGCTAAATCTGGCCATGCGGGCACATCTCTCCTCGCTCTCTCCCTACCCACCATACCAAAAATGACCCTGTGCAGCCGGCGTTGTCCACGGTATCATCCACCGGCCTCTTTGCTACCCAATCTAGGTCCACGGGCTTTGGTGTCGGAAGTGGGACCTCTACATCATCCCTCCTGATCGAGGGAAGGGAGGTGGCTCATCTGTCGTAGCCCCAATCGCCATCGCATTACCCTCTCCGGGGTATCCACTCATGCTCTCCCAGCCTTCATCCAGCTATCCAGAAAGTATACTAAATCCAGCGCATCTGTGATCGGGCTCCTCCTCGGGGCTGATGACCTCTGTAAGGCCTCCATACAATATCCAATGTGGTCAAGCCCTCTAGCATATGACGGTAGTAAGCTACATCCTATCCTGCAAGCACCGCTCGTGGCTGGCCCACGACCCCCAACCACCTCTGAAAGCCATACCTGTATATCACCTGTGGCCCTGGCTGCTGGGGCAGCCCTACTGGTCGAATACATATGATGTGCTCATATGCCCAGCAGTGTAACAAAAATGTGGAACAAATCCCAAATCGCCTCATCCGGTGATAACCCCACAGCTCTCTGTATAGCTGCACCAGGTATACTGGTGCCCAAGCATAGCACGTATGCTCCTCCACCATCTCGTGCAGCACCCCCATCAACGCCCGTGGAAAGCGGCCTCCCTCTGAGTCCGGGAGGGCAAAGCATGTGATGCCTATCATCATCAACACACAAGTCAGTTGTGTCTCATGTCTGTGGGCACGATACATATCGCCATAAGCAATACTCGTCATTGTGGTAGGTCAATAACGCGGCTGCATCCCCAAATACATGAAGAATGTTGTCCATAGCTATCTCTGCATCTACCTGGAATACTGCCTCTCCTATGATCGGCAGTCTCAGGATGCGATATACATCCTCCAGGGTAATAGTCATCTCCCCAGTCGGGAGATGGAAAACATTGGTTGCCGGATCCCATCTCTCGATGAGGGAAACCATAAGGCTGTGGTCCCTCTCCACAGCCCTATACCGCTGGACTCCACCGAGTCCCACCTCGCGCATAATGGCCCAGTGCGCTACGGACACATGTGGCCGCATCCGTCTCAATAACGGGGGCATCCGATCCCGCATAGTCAGCTGCTGACGTGCCTGCATAAATAACCCACTTCATTAGACCTACCCTTTCAAACAACAACTACTTTAACCCTCTATACCCCCTTTTACCCACCCGACCACACCCCGATTCTATAACACATACCTACACCCACCTATTTTACCCTAACACATTCACGATATCCCCTTTCCTTATCTCGCACCCTACCAATCACCCAGATCTACTCTCGCCATTTACCTATGCCCCTACCAATTTAACACCTCCCCATTCATGCCCAACACCTAATCTATCCTAACCGCACCAACCACACAACCACCCCATTCCCCCACCAACCAATCACCCTTCCTATCAACCTCTACCCCCTCCCTCTTCACCCCCAAAACACAAAACCCAACAATAACAAAACACCCAAACAACAACCCAAACAACAAACAACAACCCAAACAATAACAAAACACCCAAACAACAACCCAAACAACAACCAAAACCCAAAACAACAACAAAACCAAACCAACAAAATAAATAATCCTAACTAAGGACCGGTACCGGTCACCCATGACCGCCACCGGTCCCCTCTCCAGCATTTCTCCACCGACGCCGGTCGACATACGACCGACACCGGTCAACCACAAACCCACCTTGCCCAAAGACTTCGTGACCGATGTCGGTCACTTAGTGACCGACATCGGTCACTGAACAATCACGGAGCCGAACCCGACGCGGCCCCCCAAACCCATTTTTGGCCTATTACTCCCCTTTTACCCATTGAAAAACCCTAAAAACCTACCCACCCTACCGTTTTAGCCTAACTAACCTACCTACCCTCTCCATTTTCCAAACAACTTCCATTTATTAATTATTTTATTAAAAACTTGGATTCCTACCCAAAACCCAAATCTAGCTTAACAACATTAAATTCACATAATGAGAGGTTTTGAACCTACCGGTACGATGACACGTCGTCGTGGTGGGATAGGTGGTGGCGGTCCAGCTGGTCCAGCACCTCCTGCTCCTCCTGGCTGTGCCATGGCTCTAAATCTCCTCTGTTGGGTCCTCCACCAATCAAATGCTGCCTCCTACTCGCTCGGGCCTACCAACCACTCACTTCTCCACTCAAATAGTGCCACCTCAGCCGACAAATTCAACAATCTCACTAATACACCTCAGACAACTAAAATTGGTTTTCAAATTGACAATATGACAATGACAGGCCGTATTTTTCTTTTTATAGGTTTTTTGACCTATAACCGATATCGGTTATATTATGCCCTAAAGAACTGGTATCGGTCATATAACCGATACCAGTCATAGAGAAATTGATATCGGTTTAATCCCACATCGCCTATATCCTTCTTTAATGACAACCCTTTGTTGACTTCATTGGCCCACTTCACGGCCGCAACCAATAATTTGGCCCGACCCAAGGCCGCAACCAACCAATCTAGCCCGACCCAAGGCCACAACCAACCATTTGGCCCGACCCAAGGCCGTAACCAACCATTTGGCCCGACCCAAGGCCGTAACCAACCATCGGCCTAACCCAAGGCCACAACCAACCAATCGGCTTGATCCAAGGTCAGAACCAACCAATAACTGGCCGACCCAAGGTCAGAACCAACCATTTGGCCTGACCCAAGGCCGCAACCAACCAATCTGGCCCAACCCAAGGCTGTAACCAACCATTTGGCCCGACCCAAGGCCGCAAACAACCAATCAGGCCCGACCCATGGCCCTCACTAATCAATTGGCCCGACCCAAGGCCGCACCACTCAAATACCTCGCCCAAAACCAATAAATTACAATTTTATCCACCCAACATGTAGCTTTTTGTTCAATCGAGCTCACCTGTTCGTGTTTTAACATGATTAGGGTACTTGACTTGATCAGTCGACCAACTTTGCCTAGACCTAGACCGTGACGTTTATCTCAACCAAACCAACCATTTGAGTACTTGTCGAACATGCCTAAAAATTCTTGTACCTTACCCGTTATATCCCCCAGAGCTACTTCCTATGCCTTGGATACCAGGATTATATCACCCTTGTTTGGATAAACTATCGACCTTTTCCTATGAATTGCTTGTTTGCTCTTAAAATCATGTTCCCTAGTCGCACTACTGCATTTCAATGTGCATCTTCTTCCTTAGACCTACCCCACCATCTTACCATCATCTCAACACCATTTACCCTTTATCATCCCTATCCCCGATTTCACATTATCTCAATCTATGATAGATTTGAGGGGATTACCTATACCCTTAAATGGGGCAACCACTTCTTATTATTGTCGTGCAGACTTTACAAGACAAGTTACACGACAAGGGGCTAATGTAGACACCAAATTTGTGTTTTACGAACCCCTGTGCCCCGCATCTCATTTCACAACCTAACCTCATCACCTAAACCTTACACAATTATTTATTAATTACCTTATAATTAATAAATCCACATCGCCATACCTGCCACCTCATTTCGCCACCTCATCATGACCTAGTCCTAACCCTAAACTAACCTAATTAAGACCTATAACTTGGTCTACATCCACACCCATGACTAATTACTCCTCACCCGCACCTAAAACCAACCTCATAATGACTTGACCAAGCCCACAACTAATCCCTCGGGAGAAAAGGAGGGAAAGTTGGCTATTTTACTAAAAATAGCCCACTTTGACCTGACCGATACCGGTTCCTACTTGACCATCATCGGTTACGTAACCGCCATCGGTTCCCTATAAATGACCTCTCCCAACCAAAAACAAGGGGTGGGATTTTCATTGATCTGAACGAGAAGTCATTGGAGGAATCCGGAATTTACTTGGCAAGCAGAGACAAGTGAAGGAAAGAGAGGAGTTTACAGAGAAGGACATCAAGCCCAAGACTGCAACTGAATAACCAGAGCCCAGTTACATTCATTCAAGCATCAGGAGAGGAGATAGCTCATCTTGGATTGTCAGATCATCCTACTTGAACCTTGCCTTTGTCATCACAGTCCCAGAACCTACATTTTTCATCAGGAACTAGTAAGTAAGTCTTATATGTTCTTTTAATAACATTTCTTAGATTTCTGAATCACATGGTAATTACAAGTCTACTCCCAGATCCACTACCCGGTAACACTCTCCATCTAACTTACATTCCTCTACCCCTACATTTCCCCAAGAACAACCCCCATACTCTCGAGTCTTCTCCATCACCTCATTACCTATCCCAGTCATTTTACTAGCCTTATAAACACCATAGCTATCTTATAGCCATATTATAGCCAACCTTCACCAAACCCCTTAAATCACTACCCCCACAAAGATTGGTTATCATCAACCTAAGTATGAGTGACACCGACCGCATCGGCCACCGTGATTCAAAATCAAGACCAACCTTTTCTCTATTGTTCTAACAGGGTAAATAAATTGTAAATGGACAATAGCTTATTTGTTAGAATTTGTGTTAATTCATATTAGCGGAGGGAATTGACTACCTTCAAAAGAAGTCTCATATTTCTGGGCCTAAGGCAGTTCCCTCACTTATTATCTAATTAGAATCGGTGGTCTTGTATTCTTACTTGCAGAGTAGTCCTTCCTAGACAAAAAGGAGTTCTTTGCAATCGATCCGATCTCTCTCTACAGTACGTGTACACCCTCTCAACATTCAAAAGGTATTCCTCCTAGCCCTAACCCTTATCTATTTCTCAAAGGAATGAAAAGATAGAAGTAACTCTATCCGGGAACGGAAGCAATTTCGTGTGAAAAAAGCACCCACAAAGCAGGTTGTTTCACTAGATTATTAACAGATTTAATGAAATAGATAGAGGGAGATAGGCCAAGGAGGAATACCTATTTGTGATTTTGGTTGAAGGTTGTGTGCACGTCCTGACTTCCTGATCCAATGCTGATTGTGAATACTTCCTTTTGGCTAGGAGGAACTACCTATAAAGTGTAAAACAATACCACCAGATAGAGTTAAACACAACAATGAGTGGACTTCCTAGCAGATGCTAGATCCAGAAGCATGGTGCTTCCTGAACAAGGCTATCAGCCCACTTTTATATAACAATATTAATGCTATTTGAAATAAACATGAAATAACAATCTTATTTGAATTGAAACGATTTAGGTACCTCGTAAAAACAAATAAGAAAGGTTAGGTAAAAGGTGGTTGAGGTCAAAATGGGTTAGGTGATGGACTGGTATTGGGTTACAGATCTAGTAAGATATTTTGGTGAGGTATGGTAAAAGGTTACAAATGATTCTGGGTAGTTTGGGAGTGGATATTAGCTTGTTGTCCTAAGTTGGGTTATCAGACACAGAGACTAATGTCAGTCAGGGTATGACCGATGATGGTTTAGATGTGACCGATGACGGTTTGGGATGGATAATGGTAGAATGTCAAAATGGATGTCCAAACTCTCTCTGTGTTTGCACAAAAATTTGGGAAGGCCTGTGGTGGGATTGTAGGTGGGGTACCAGTCTTGGGTAAGGTTCTGTGAGGTTTTTGGGTGATAAAGTCAACTTAGTGAAAGTCTGTCAAAAGATACAGTAACCGATGTCGATTTGGTGACCGATGCAGTGAAGGGGAAACTAATGACAGTTAGGGTGACTAGCATCGTAGGGGCGGAATGGTGGAAATCAAATAAACTTGGTTTTGAGGGCTTCTCTGTGATTGCACAGAGAATGGGGGAAGGATGGTTGGGTTTATAAAAATGCTAGGAAGGCTCAGGAATGTCTAAGAGTTGGGTATGGGGAGCTAAAAGGGTTGTGGGTGGTTGGATGGGTGGATTAATAGGAAGGTGGGGATGGTAGAATGCAAGGGAGAATAGGATCTAATAAATAGAGGTAAAGAAACTACAATCTAAGTAAACATAGAATGATGCAGATCAAAACATACTTACTTGTATTTGCAGCCTGGTTGGTGGAAGATAACAATGGTTGATCTGTGAAATTACTTATCGGTGTCATGGTAGTGCTTCCCGAAATGTTACTACGAATGCCAATGCCTTCAGATAAGTCTTAGTGCTGGCTAGGGGTGTTTGGATGCATGAGAGGGCTCTGGTTTGTGCTTGCATGCATATCTCTCTCTCTCTCTCTCCCAAAAATCAAAATTGCCAACCTCTGGAACAAGGTTTCCAAAATGAATATATGGTAACCGATGATGGTTATGGTAACTAGCGTTGGTTTCAGGTTAACTAGCATCGGTTAAGGCGGGAAATCCTAGGTTTACCAAAATAGCATATCTTGGCTATCTTTTGGCCAGTTCTACCTATTGGTCCTAATCTAAAATGGTATTTAATGTCTAGATAAATGGGCATGTTGTTGGAGAAAGAATAGGCATATAATTTTAGTATTAGACTAACTTTTATTTGGTTAAGGTAAGTAGAAATTGAGTCTTAGTTAAATAAACATTCTATGAATAGCTCCATGATGAGGTGTCTAGGTGAGGTGTAAATTAATTTAACTAAAGTAATTAAACTAATAGATAAAGTGAGGATGAGCATTAATTCAATTGTAAGTAATTAAATTAATATGAATGTGGGATAAAAGGGGTCATGGTTAAATGAACATGCTATGTTAACTTCTTGGAAGGGGAATAAAGGGGATTGTGACCCAAATTTAGTGTCAACATTTGCCCCTTTTTGTCGCGTAGCTTGTATTGATAAGCGATGTTGACAAAAATAGGAAGTGGTTGCCCCAAATATAAGTGAGAGTGGGGTTGCTCCAAGTAGGGTTAAAGGTGAGAGTGCCCCAAATGTGGGTGGAGGTGATCCCCCTCAAACTAGGATCCAAAGTAGTATAAGATGGAATTGGTGAGTGGTTTGATAAATGTGGAAGTGATGAAAAAGAAGGTAGGTGGGTATGGGTATGGATATGGGAATAGTGGGTAAAGGGTAAAGGTCAAATCGGGTAATAGGTAATGGAAATCAAATACACACACATGTATAGACTATGACATGGTACTAGGTTGAAGAGTGTGCAAACTCTACATCATCCAAGGTCAATAGGTTTATCCAAACAAGGTTGAAGTGATTCAGGTATCCAAGGCATATGATATGGTCAGGAATCACAACAAGGTCAGGTGCAGGATGTTAGGTATGATCCGGTACACCAAAGGTATGGGTTAGTTTGGATAAATGACACAACATTAAGGTAAGGCAAGGTCATTAGGCTTTAAAAAATGTGAGTGGCATTACTGCATAGTACGTCGGGTAAGTGAATTTAGGTGTTCGAGAGGTAGGGTATATTGTGTAGAGGGTGAGTGGTAGTCAGGCCAAGGGTGGTGTGTGATAGGTAAGGCCATAGGTGTGGCCCATTGGTGTAGGTGGGTGATATGTGAGGGCATGGGGCAATGGGTAGGGTTACAGTGAAGACCAAATGGTCGTAGGTCGGGTAAGAGATAAGTGCCATCTAATGCATGCACACATATAGATTATGATAAGGTACTAAGTTGAAGAGCATGAAAAATCTACATTGGTAAAGGCCGATAGGTTTATCTAATAGGGGTGAAGTGATTCAGGTATCCAAGGCATAGGATATGGTCAAGAATCACAACAAGGTTAGGTGCAAGACATTAGGTATGATCCGGTACACCAAAAGGTATGGGTTGGTAGGTTTAAAGCATGATTGAGTCTAGGTCATTTAGCCATGGATGGGTTGAGGTCATGTTAGTATGGTTGAGGTTGGGTTGTTTAGACACATGTGATTTTAGGTTGATTTTGGTGAAAGAGTGTTGGGCCCCAAAATATCAGCTAATTACAAGAAGGCGTGTGGGCGCATGGGACCTAGTTGAAAAATGGAACACAAGATAAAGGTGTAAAAGGAAGGGTCCTAGTAAAAGTAGGTTGTAAAACATATGGCACGTGTGAAAGGAAAAATAATTTTTGTACTTAGACGCATTCTCGCATCCGGGAAGCACACGAGAAAAGCATGACCCTTGTGGATAAGGTGTCAGCCTAGTGATACTGTGGGATAAAAAAGGAATATTCTAGGCATGCAATGGAAGGTTCCAGAAGACATCATTACAAGGAGTGGAGAGCTTGGATCTATGAAGGCATGCTCCATGGAGGACCACTTCGACACTTGGTGACTGATCTGTAACTTTTGAAAGGCATGGCGGTGGGTGCTAAGGTTATAAATACAAGAGTCCGATAGAAGAAAGATGTAGTATCTAGATAGAGAGTGTGGAGAGTACGGAGGAGAGAAAAGAGAGGTGAAGCCCTGCAGAAATAGAATGGAGGATGTTATGGGTTAGGGATTAGGAGAGCTTTGTAAGTAATGGCACATTTAGAGGGATGGGTCTGCATTCTTTTTGTTTTTTTTGGTATGGTGAGCATAATGTAGTTTTGATGCATGACTTGACTTTGCATTGTTATATAAGGGTCTGTCATGACCTCAAGGGATTGTAATGTGGTTATTGAATCTGTTAATATGAATACAATGCTCTGTTATAAATCATCTCTGTGTTTGGGAGTATACTACTTATGCATTTCCTTTATGTATGAACCATTTCCATATGCTACTTGTTATTTCTCTTTCTAGATGCAATGAGATAACAACTCATTCTAGGCTCTTAGAATGTGGCATGGTTCTTTTCTGCTCATTTCCATTTGAATATTTGTTATAAGATGATGCATTCTCACAAGACTCACATAAAGGAGAGACTTAGTGCCTATGTGTGCCTTGGGTGAGCGCCCAACGCCCACTGGGTGATAGGCCAACATGCATGGGATTAGACTATTGGTCTAAGGGTATAAAATATGACTACATCTTGGTTCAATTGGGACCTCTTTTCAAAGTTGTTGTCTGAAATGGCATGAATCTTTGTCCTTGAAATGCGTGATGATAGAGTGTTTGACCTTAGAAATTGTTGAAGGATGGTTCAAGAGCATGGAGGATGAGTTTTCTCTAGAGATTCAAGCACTGGACATGAGTTTGATGCATGTAGATGGGTAGAAGAGAACCTATACCATGAGCTGTATGAGACATTATTTTTCTACTTCCCAATAGAACTATATGAATGGCTTTTAGCATACGCATCCAGATCAAAATGGTACTATAGATCATGCGTATGGACCCAAGATGACTATCAGAGGCTGCAGGATGTAGATTTGACTTGGATGTGTGTTGTTGATCACTTGTGGAAGAGAGTGATGACAAGTTATACTCTTGAATATGCCATTTCTATGTATTATTGCCCATAAGTTGTTGAGTTTGAGTTTCTAAGGAGCCTAGAGGATCATTTTTTCATTTTATTCCTTTGGCTATGAATCTCTTGGTCATTACTTTGAGTTTAGAAGCATTTCCCATGGCCAACTAAGCTTCTTTGAGTGCTAGGGTGGAGGAAGATGGCAACCATTGCGAATGAGAAGGAAAGGGAGAAGAGATGACTCAAGTATAGCAAATCTCATGAGAGGGAGATGACTAGACAACATGAGGTTGCAAGTGTGATGGATCTGTTAGTTTGAAAATCATCGGTTAGACAGGTCATGGGGAAACATGCCAATAGTGTGCAAGGCATAGCCCCTCTTTGAGACAACAAAGCGAAACTGGTTTATTGTTATTCTATCAAGTAGGAATATGTGAAAATCTACACTATTCTAACTTCAAGGGTTTGAGATATCATCCCAAGAGAGGTAGTTCCAATGCAATGTAAAGGTAAGAGGGAAGGAACAAAGGAAGGTAGATCTGAAGGGAGAAAAGAAATGAATTCCAAGATAGAAAGGTCAGAGGTTTTATGCTTTGGGCTGGTAGTAAACAAACCAAACTTACTTGCATGAATAAACAAAGCAATACTGATGAACATATGACGATAATAAGAATGAATCCAATAGAATAGAAACATAGATCTAACTTAAGAGAGATCTGATGTAGATAACACATATATTGAGCACAAAGTCTTAACATATATATTAATATCTCTTCTATTACAAGAAGGCACAAAGTATTTCTCTCTTCACTTCCTTTTTCATACAAAAAATGTCCACCTGGAATACAACAAGTATTCCAGTATTTATAGAAGGAGAAGGAGAAAGAAGACAAAAAGAAACCAACCACTATTTACAAAATATCTTACAAGATATTTACAAAATATCTAAAAATTCAAAAGTTGACTTTGGGAAAGTTGGTGGATGGCAACATCCCATGGTGCAACATGGATGATGTCATCATAAATGCCAACATAATTTTTAAATATTTTTACAAAAAGATCAAAGCATACACAAGAAGAGAAACTATTCGTCGTCATCTCTTTGCTTGAACAGAGTGTCTTGCTTCCGATCGGAGAGGCGATGTGACATTAAGCTTGGTACTCCATAAACTTGCTGATCATCGTCTAAAGTTGATTATGATCAGGACCCTTGAAGTGGTCTCCAATGACTTCACAAGTTTCCTTTTCAGTCTTGAGCTTGTCGGATAAGTCGGCAGGCGTACGTTTCACACGATTCAATCAAAAAGCCAATGAAGTCGTGACAAGCCGGGGAGGTTATTGATTGACTCTCGATGAAAGTAACCTCTCGATGCCAATCCTTGAGTAGCTATAGCCTTGAAGCAACCGTAAAGTATCATCTCGCTTCTCTCAAGGTGAATGACTCACTAAGCATCTCTGGAGCCATTTTTGTAACCATTTGTTTCATGTTAGACTATGCATATAGAGCTTCCTCTTTGATTTTATCTATTCTCACCAGGATATACTCCATCTAATCAACCCGATAATCTAGTGCAATGAGAGATTTGTTATGTGCTCGCAGTGATCAATGACATGAAACTTTAGTAGGTCATCGGTGAGTAGTTAGCCATTTCTTGGAATGTTTCATGTTGCAATTTGGCATTATCCAACTCCTCGAGAGAGGGATCCCTCTTGCTTGTAGCTCCTTATTGGCCCGACCTATCTGGTAGAGCACAAAATTGAATTTCTTGATCATTTCCTCACTATTTCGAGGATTTGCTCTATCCAGGAGGATATTGTGCGCTCCTTGTTCACCAATCTTGGCATATTCATTTATCTTGTCTGAATGAGAACTTCGGGAGGCTCGGCGGTGGTCATAGTGTTATGTTTGTGGAGCTTATTTTTATGTTATAGTATGGTACACCTTCTATGTGTTACACTCGGGTATTTTACGGCGGTCCCACTCACCGATGAGCAGGTCGGGGGTTGGTGGTGAAGCCCCTAAAGCAAATTTTAAAGGGTGGTTTATTAACCCATGGGTAATGGGTAACCGTTATGGGCTGTTTTTGGGCCCATGTTTTTTTCGGTACCCATTGTTTTGATACCCATGGTTTTTTTGCCCATGGTTTTGATACCCATAGTTTTTTCCCATGGTTTTGATACCCATGGTTTTGTATCAAACCGATTAAGAAATTGTCTATTTATATGGTCTTATGCATATGATACATAAGACAAGAAAATGTATTATAGATGTGTTTTGAATTCGGGTGTGAATTTCAGCAGAGTTTGTTTAGCATAGCTCCAAACGGATCGGGTATTGTATTGAGAGAGTGGAGGCTTGTAATAAAATCCGAGTAAGTGATTCTTGGTGGACGTAGCCCAAATTAGGTGAACCACGTTAAATCTTGTCTCTCTATGTTGTGTTATTTATTCTTCACTATTATTTGAGATTTGTAATATTTTTGCATATTAGTTTCTACTGTTGCGATTCTGTAAGGGATTATTCCACATATTTTATCTCTTATTTCCTAACAATTGGTATCAGATCCTGGTTTGGTTTGCTGAAGTGTTAAATTGTAGGGAAAGTTTTATCTTGAGTGGGAGCTATGGCAGATGATGGAAGATCTAGGGTTGATAAATTCAACGGGTAGAATTTTAGTCTTTGGAAGATGTAGATGGAAGATTACCTTTATCAGAAGGATCTTTATACTCCATTGTCTGAGAAGGTGAACAAACCCTTGAGTATGACAGATGTGGAATGGGATTTGTTGGATCAAAAGGCACTTGGAATGATCTGGTTGTGTCTTGTATCTTCGGTATTATTTAATGTTTCAAAGGAAAAGACTACAAAAGAACTTATGGATGCATTAGGAAGTTGTATGAAAAACCTTTGCCTCTAATACAAGATTTTTAATGAAAAAGTTGTTTAATCATTTCCAGGATCAGTGCACAACATGGATCTCTGAAAGGAGACAGGATAGAAATGCAAAAATTGAAACTAACTAAAGATGGTGATGCACCAAAAGGAGTGGTGAATATTTTTGTCATGCAAATAGACACAAACCAAAGATTGCAACATAAAACATACACAGACTGATAAGATATAATTTAGGATCTGAAATGAAGCAAATAATACAAACAAAGGACTGAAACCCATTCACAAAGCTTGCATTATCATTTCCAATGTCAAAACCACTACATTACAACCTCAGAGAGGTAAAAACCTATTACAATCTTTGAAAGAGGTCTGATTCTTGCAACAATCACTTACTGGAGGTGAAAGAAGAAGATTGCTATGCCAAAAAGTGTTCCCCTTTAGAAATGAGCCAAATCTAGCTTTTACATTGCATGGGTCGAGCCCAGGAGAGAGAAAACATACAAAAACATGGGAGCCCATTCCTCATTGATTGCAAATGCATTAAATCAGCATGGAGGACCTTACAAACCCATACCCTACCATTTTTGACCAAATTGGAGGAGAATGCGACCCATTCTGTATTAAATTTGGTCGCTGAAATGTCACTTCTGGCCATGAACACGCTGTCAGAGCTGTTTCTTAACTTTCTCTCTCTAGACTAAACCAAAATTCAAGATTGACCCTGGAATCATGTAGAGAATTTTATAAGCTTTCCAATGATATAAAGAACGTGCAAATCTGAGCTCTGGATCGAAAGATATGGCGATCTGAAGATTTAGGGCACAAAACAGGCAAAAATGGGTTTTGAAATTTTTTTCCCGCGCTCCGCCACCTGGACGACACGTGTCGGGCGCTGATTGGATGAGAAATTCTCTCTCCTTCCCTTACCCGTGGGTTTTCCTTGAAAGTTTTGACTTTTTGAATTTTGGAAAATTTCCCATTTTTTCCCCGCGTCCCCGCCACTTGGGACACGTGGCATGATCTGGTTGGAGGACAGGGGCATGGGGTCATCCTTCACCTTTTAGTTTTTGGCCAAAACTTTTGCCAAATTCTCTAATTCCTCCCCGAGCTCCACACTCCCCTTCTCCTTAGGACACGTGTCCTTTTTATTGGCTCGGGCCAACGCTTCAAACCTTGCCCTTTGAAATTTTGGACGTTTTCCCTTGTGACACGTGGCATTTCCTGATTCGTCCGCGGCCTGCCGGCTTTTCACGTCCCTCGCGTCCCTTTGGCCCGGTTGTCCCAAACTGTCTGGGAAAAATTCCTCCGATCCACCCGAATGGGCTTCCCCGTCCCTTTGAGGTGAAGACACGTGGTGTTGATTTGATTGGCTCGCGCCCTTCGCCTCCGCGCCCCACGCATCCCATGTCCCCTCCCACCGGGAATGATTCTTCCGAACCACCAAATTTCGTCCCGCCGATCCGGTGGTTCAGATCCCTTCGCGTCCTCATGGCCCAGATGTCCCAGCCTGCTTCTCGCACAAGCTTAGTCAATTTTTTTTTTACCTTCGGCCGGTTCGCCTTTTCGCCCCCCCGCATCCCCATGTCCCAATGTCCCTTTCGCCTCATGACCGCCCGGAGGCTTTTCGGCCGATTCACACGCCCCGACGTCCCAACTGTCCCAAGGACCGCTGAGGACTAGGACTTAGCCAATTTTCATGATTTTTTCTGGCCCAAGCTTGTTTTTTGCAACTTTTTCACCCTTTTTAGAACTTTCTCTTTTCTTCTTGGACAGGAGAGTTAGAAAAAATTCGAGGGGACCCTAGAAACATGATTTTTTGCCTTGAATCAATCTATTTGCCTGGGACTTGAGTATTTCGATGCATGTTATCAAAATTTACCCTGGGGTGAATTTTGGATAACAATTTGGTGACTCAATGGGGTCACCTACCGCTAGGTAGAAGATACCAGCTTGCTCAAGCAAGCACCATTGGGCATGGAGTCATCAAATATTCTATTTAGAACCCCAATCGACTTAGAATGTGTAAGGAGGAAGATGGAATATCACCCGATGGGAAGCAAGGACTCGCAAAACATCTCCATGGAGCAAAGCAAGTTGTGCCAAAGCACTTAGGAAAACAAAACTAACCTACAAAAAACAATGTGCACAAGCACTTGGAGGAATGAAAATCTAATCTAATATTTACAAGGTAGTGAATTTCCTCTAGAAGCAATGCTTGAGATAGATTCCATTGACTGGAATCTACAGTTCTTCACCATCCAATGAGGCCAATTGAAAGCATTGTTGTTGTTCTTGCACTTCGTGACCATGTATGGGCCACTCCAAATGGCATCAAATTTTGAATGCCTTCCCGGTTTTGCTCTATCCACATCCCATTTCAACACTAGATCTCCAACTTGAAAAGATCTATCCTTGGCCTTCCTATCAAAGGTCTTCTTGATCAAAGCTTGATCCTTTTCCATTGCTTGGGATGCCCGATTTTTGATCTCGCAGCTCCATCAACTCGCATACCTCACCTCCATGGGCTCAAACTCAAGCAACTCCAGCGCTTCATGAGTTCCAATGTTGGCAACTCAAGTGACATGGGCAAGATTGCCTCTCTTCCATAGACAAGTTTGAATGGAGAGTTACCTGTGGATCTTTTGGGAGTTATCCTATCAGCCCATAAGGCTGATTTCAGTTTGGTATGCCAAGACCTCTGATTCTCGTCAAGAGTCCTCCTAATGATCCTCAACAAGTTCTTGTTTGTAGACTCGGCCCGGCCATTACCTTGAGGGTAATAGTTTGATGAAGTGCTTAGGTAGATACCATTCTTGACAGCCCACTCAGTCACCTTAGATCCAATGAATGCCAATGCATTATCAGAGATTATTGTAGTAGGTACACCAAATCTGGTTGTTATCCCCTCATAAAAGTCTAAGATGCTAGACTCATTTGCCTCTTTGAGTGCACGCTTCTCGTCCATTTGGTGAAGTAGTCCGTGGGTCACAAAATCCATTTGTGCCCTTGGCTTGAATTGGGATTAATGACTCCAATGAAGTCCAAACCCCATTGCATGAATGGCTGGTCAACCGAGATTGGATGTAATGGAAGGGCAGCAAGTCTCTTTTCCCGTGAAGAATGCACAATTCTTACACCTCTTGATCCATGCATAGCAATCATCAAGATTTTAGGCCAATAATAACCAGCCTTCATGATTTTTAGAGCTGTCACTCTTGGTGCAAAATGACCACCACCTGGTCCACCATGAAACTCTTCCAACACCCTTTGAATCTGATTTGTGCTAATGCATCTCAAAGAAGCACTCCATTCACATCTTTCTTGAACAAAACTCCATCAACAATGGCATACGGGACAGCCCCGCAATCAAGTGTCTCCTTTGGGTCTTGTTCATCTCCTGAGGGCATAGGCCTGTGCCTAGAAGTGTATAATGCCTTGGGTCCAGCAAGGAGTGGGGGCAGCATTGTCTTCTTTGATTGCCACTTGGCTCATGGCTGTCCCGGATCTGTCAAAACAGCCTCTTCTTCATTGCATACTTCTTTTTGCTTCCCAAAACCAGCTGCTCACACAATCCTTTCCTCTTACCACCTTGGTGATCTTGATCTCAATGTCATACTCCATGACATGGGTGATCCAACCTGCCCTTTTCTCATTCAAATCCTTGTTGAGGAGGAAGTCCTTAACCCCAAAGATGTGAGACCAGCAACGGACCTTGTTGTTTGAGACTAAATGCTTGAATTTCTTCAAGCTTCGATTACGCAAGTACATGCTTCTCAATAAAAGAGTACCTCACCTCATAGTCATCTAGGCTCCGGCTGAAGAAGGCAATTGGCTGCTCATCATTATCCTTGTTCTCATTGTACCAAAATGGCAGTAAATAGTGTCATTACCTCCAAATGCATAGAGGATGAAATCCTGGAGAAGTCCGGGTTGATGAGAGTTGGTGCTTGAGAGATGGCTTCTTTGATTTCTTCAAAACTCTCTGCCTTCTCGCTGTCCACTTGAAAGCCATGCTCTTCTTTAACATTTTGGTGATGGGCTTGACAAGGGCTGCAAAACTGGGACAAACCTCCGAACAAAGTTTATCCTTCCCAAGAAAACTCAAGGGCTTTCTTGTGGCTTGGCAATGGTAGTGCTCTTATGGCTTCAACCTCTCTCGGATCAATTGCTAATCCTTCTTTGGAGACAATATGGCCAAGGAGCTTTCCTTCATGTGCAAGAAAGATGCACTTCTTAGGATTCAAAGACACTCCAAATCTCCCGCACCTCGTGAAGACTTGTCTCAAATGAGAGAGGTGGTCGCTGCATTTTTGAAAAAAAAGTGATATCATCAAGGTAAATCAGCACCACATTGTTAATCAAACCTTTCAATGCCATGTCCATTGCCCTTTCGAAGGTAAAGACTAGCAGTTGTTGACAGCCCAAATGGCATTTTCCGTATGCAAAAGTTCCCATTTGGTTGTGAAGGGCTTGAACTCGGTCCTCTTCCTTCACCATAATCTGATTGTAGCCCGAGTAGCCATCAAGTAGTGAAACCTCTCTGAGCCAGCCACAACTTGCAAGATTTGCTCCATGGAAGGGAGTGGGTAATGGTCCTCGAGAGAGGCTCTATTCAAGTCTCTGAAGTCAACACACAATCTGATCTCTCCACTCTTCTTTCTGACTGGAACTAAGTTGGCAACCCAACTAGAATGCTTGATTGGGAATATGATCCTTGACTCAATCAGCTTGTCCAATTCTTTCCTCATGAGAGGCTCCATGTGTGGATTGACTGGTCTTTGTTTTCCCGATGACAGCTTAGTATTTGGATCCATTCGATGGTATGCTGAGCTAAGTTGGGATTGAAACCTTTCAAGTCTTCATAGCTCCAAGCAAACACGTCAGGGAACTCTTGACACAGTTGTATGAACTCATACCTTTCTTGTTCAGTTGTCATCCTTCCAATTTGCAATGGTTTGTTCTCTTCTACCAAGATGGATATTGAATCCTCTCTCTTGACCTGAATGTTTGCTTTCTCCTTTCTAAACTGATCATTGGGGTTAAAAATGGACTCCAAAGTGATAAGTCCCTTGGGCAGCTTGTTAGTTCTCAGCTGTACCACTTGGTCACCATACTGTTGTTCCAATTTTTCTTGATTCTTGGCTGAGAACTCAGCTTCTTCTTGCAAGAAATGGATGATTTGCTGGTCATTTTCAAACACTTGCCAACTAACATTGTTATCCGGCACTGAAGGCCTCACAATCACGTGGATGTTTGGCTGTACCTTGTCTTGTTGAATGCTTTCCACAATGTCAAAGGCTGCCCCTACTACTGCAAGCCTGTCAGCAGCTTGATTCTCTTTCCTAGGAATGGATTTGATGCCAAAACCCTCAAAATCTTCCATGAGGTCCCACACCCTGTTCTTGTAGCACCTGAGTAGATCATTCTTGGCAGCATGTTGTCCCTTGACCTGATTTACAATCAATTCACTGTCACCAAAGACTTGCAAGTTCTTTATTTTCTTCTTTATTGCCCAATGCATCCCTTGCACCAAGGCTTCATATTCAGCAGTGTTATTGGAGCATGCAAACTGAAATCTAAAAGCTGAATAGTACTTTACTCCTTGAGGTGAAACAAGCATAGCTCCACCTCCTGCACCTTGTCTACTCCTTGATCCATCAAAAAACAGCTGCCATACCTCATTGTCATCTTTGTGGTTTGGCTTGGTGATGCTAGGAATAGGCTGATTTTCTTCGTGTATGCAATAGACCCCTAGCTCGATTCTTCCACTTTTGATAAGGATCAAATGCATGTATCTTGTTTGCCCATTCATCAAGAGTTAGATCCGGGATGCTTCCAACCTTAGTGTCAGCCTTCATCAATGCTTGGGTGATCTTCTTGATCAAATGCTGAGCAATTGGCATTAATCTGACTTGGAGTGTAAGGCTCAATATGGAAGTTTGCAATAGGTTCAGACCTGATTGTAGCCTTAGTTCCATACCTCATTCTGAACAGCATGTGTGACCAATCAGCAGACAAATATCCCCCAATCTTGGCTGTGAAGTCCTTGACAAGCATAGGGCAAAGAGTGGTGGAAGGTCTATGACTTGATACATCTTGTAAAACAACAACATTTGGACATGCATGCAAGGTAAGACTCAAGTTTCTAATCACTCCAACTATTGTTGCTACGCTGTCCCATCCAGCTGCACTACCCCTTTGGATATTGTTTCATACTAGAGCCCTAGCTGATCAGCTATTTGTTTAGGCATTACCGAGCTACTTGCCCCGGAGTCTATCATGCAATTGTGCACTAGCTGATTTCCAATGATCAATGAAACATAGAAAGGAGGGGGCTTCAACATTTTACCTTGTTGTCCTCCATGATTTCCTCAGGCTGGGCAGCATTTGTAAGCACTTTGTCTTGCATCTGAACTTGCTGATTTGAAGTTGGCTCAGTCCTTCATGGCAGCTTGCAGCAGATCTCTTTGGCCTGGGATAGATAGGGATTCCCACATTGATATATTGACATTTGTCTTCTTCATCTGATCAATGATATTGAATGGTGATGAAGGATCTCTTTGTTGTCCCTTGGTTTGCACATTCACTCCTTGCATGTGGGCAGCAACAATTGGTATTTGAGTTGGCCTAGGGGCTGTTCTTGGCTGCCCTTGTGCATTTGAAATTGGATTTTGTTTGCCAATCATTTGTGGAGCCATGGAAGGTTGTGGATTGGTTGGGGCTAATGGCTGTTCTTCACCCAAATTCCTCCTTTTTGACCTTGTGTTGGCTGCAACACCTTGAGAAACTACCTGGTTCATGCCACAAAAATCTTTTGCTTGCCAATTTACCAATGTGGTGTCATTTGGGGCTGATTGTTGTTGGAATGTTTCTTGTTGTTGGCTGTTTCTTGACTCGCCCTCACCCTCCACACCAAAGTAGTTGTCACCATTAATGCTTGATTCAAAGCACCATCAAGCACATGGATTGGTTATGAGGCTCATCGCATGGAAAACACCAATCATACTCCCGAGCAATGTTGTTTTTTGTGTTGGCACCAATGCCTTAGAGGCAGATATGGCATTTGGATTATAGGGCTGAAATGGTCTATCGGGCAGGAGGCCTTGTTTGATTCATATTTGCAATGGATTAGGTGGCCTTTGTGGTTGGTATGGCTGCCTATTAGGCTGAGCTTGGGGTTGATAAGAAGGTCTAAAACCTTGGGCTCGTTGCCTTTGAGAGTAACCAGCTCATTGCCTAGGTTTTGCAATTGCTTCATGACTTCTTCAAGCTCATTTGGGGCACTTGGAGATGAAGTGGAAGCTTCATTTGAACTCGATTTCTAGGAGTGGGAGAAGGAGCCAAATTAGGTGCTTGATTGGTGTTTGGACTCTCTAAACTTGGAAACAATGGCATGGGAGGTCTAGGGCAAGTTTTCCACTTGATCAAACAATTTTCAGCCCTAATGGCAATGCTATAAGCCATAGGGATAGTTATGCCTCCCATGGACTGAATCAACATAGAAATATCAGAATTTAGAGCTTTGAGATAGTAGAGAAAAGCACCTTTTCATTGTTGGCCTGACTGCCACTGGAATTCTCTCCCAAGTCTTTTGAAATCTGAAGTTGAAATCGGTCACCGCTCATGGGAGCTCTCGATGGTTGTCACCTGCTCCAAAAGAGACAAGTTGTCTCCTTTCTCCAAATTGCTCATGAAGTGCTATACACAACTGATTCCAATTTGTGATAGAACCAGCTCCAAGGCTTCTAAACCATTGCAATGCTTTACCCTTGAATGAAGATGCCAGTAACTTGACAGCCACTTGCATCTCATTGATTTCATGGATTGCACAAAGGTTAGCAATATCTTTAACATGATCACCTGGAGTAGTCTGATTTTCTCCTAGTGAAGTAGGGAATGTTCTTCAAGGCTGCAATAGGAATTGGATGTTGTGCATTGAGGGCAAGTGGGCTGCCACCGTGAAGTTGACATAGGGGTTGTTTTGGCCATTCTAATTGGTCTTAAAACCCTTGTTGATCGAATGAAAGGCCTACCACTGTGTGGAGGAGTTGAGAGAGTTCTGTTTGGTGGAGATGGAGACCTTTGAATCCTTCTTCCTCTTTGCCTTCTTCTTGGAGATAATTGCAGGTATTCAAACAACACTTCTTCTTCTCCAACTCTTGACCTTGTGGTGATTCTTCTCATGAGTTTCGTGCCCGCACCGCTGAAACCAGCTTGATTCTTCCCCTTGGAGTCGCCAGATATGCAAATAATAGCTCTTTTCAAGCAAGAAAATTGCAGCAGATGCACATCAACTTTGCTGCAATAAAAATGAGACCTCTAGTGTCCCACCGGCATGCCAAAACTATTAGTGCAGGATCACAGCACCCCTGGATGTTGATCAGATTTCTAGGTTGATCACTCTAGCATCCAGTGTGATTGCACAACATGGAAACCTCTCTCCAAGTGTGGGACTTGTGAAACTGAGAGAGGAATCTCCAGATTAGAGGTTGGTTCCTCAAACTCCTCTGATTTAGATCTATATTTGCACAACTACAGAGGTTCAGATCCTAATCCTACTCTAAATTAGCAAGGAGACAGGATAGAAATGCAAAAATTGAAACTAACTAAAGATGGTGATGCACCAAAAGGAGTGGTGAATATTTTTGTCATGCAAATAGACACAAACCAAAGATTGCAACATAAAACATACACAAGCTGATAAGATATAATTTAGGATCTGAAATGAAGCAAATAATACAAACAAAGGATTGAAACCCATTCACAAAGCTTGCATTATCATTTCCAATGTCAAAACCACTGCATTACAACCTCAGAGAGGTAAAAACCTATTACAATCTTTGAAGAGGTCTGATTCTTGCAACAATCACTTGCTGGAGGTGAAAGAAGAAGATTGCTATGCCAAAAAGTGTTCCCCCTTTAGAAATGAGCCAAATCTAGCTTTTTACATTGCATGGGTCGAGCCCAGGAGAGAGAAAATGTACAAAAACGTGGGAGCCCATTCCTCATTGACTACAAATGCATTAAATCAGCATGGAGGACCTTACAAACCCATACCCTACCATTTTTGACCAAATTGGAGGAGAATGCGACCCATTCTGCATTAAATTTGGTCGCTGAAATGTCACTTCTGGCCATGAACACGCGTCGAGCCTGTTTCTTAACTTTTCTCTCTCTAGACTGAACCAAAATTCAAGATTGACCTAGAATCATGTAGAGAATTTTATAAGCTTTCCAATGATATAAAGAACGTGCAAATCCGAGCTCTGGATCGAAAGATATGGCGATCTGAAGATTTAGGGCACAAAACAGGCAAAAATGGGTTTTGAAATTTTTTTCCCGCGCTCCGCCACCTGGACGACACGTGTCGGGTGCTGATTGGATGAGCAATTCTCTCTCCTTCCCTTACCCATGGGTTTTCCTTGAAAGTTTTGACTTTTGTAATTTTGGAAAATTTCCCATTTTTTCCCCCGCATCCCCGCCACTTGGGACACACGTGGCATGATCTGGTTGGAGGACAGGGGCATGGGGTCATCCTTTACCTTTTAGTTTTTTGGCCAAAACTTTTGCCAAATTCTCTAATTCCTCCCCGAGCTCCACACTCCCTTCTCCTTAGGACACGTGTCCTCTTTTTATTGGCTCGGGCCAATGCTTCAAACCTTGCCCTTTGAAATTTTGGATGTTTTCCCTTGTGACACGTGGCATTTTCGATGGCCTCGTCCGGCCTCACGCGCTTTTGCTCCCTCCTCGTCCCTTTGCCCGGTTGTCCCGAACTGCCGGGGACAAATTTAGATTAGGATTTAGCTGATTTTCATGATTTTTTTTCAACTTTTTCACCCTTTTTTAGAACTTGTTTTTTGTCGAGGGGGACCCAAAAACATGATTTTTTTGAATCAAAGGCAAATGTGGCATCGGGTAATGTATGCGAGGATGCTTTGATTCTTTCTTTGCATAATATTATGAATCTTGGGTTTTAGATTCAGGGGCTTCTTTTCATGCTACTCCATAAAGACATTATTTTGTTGATTATGTTCAAGGGGATTTTGGGCATGTTTTTCTTGGTGATGATGAGCCTTGCAAAGTATAGTTGGAAAAGGTTCCATTCAGATTAAGATGTAGAATGGGAATACATGGCTATTGAAGGATGTCGACATGTGCCTACATTTAAGGAGAAATTTGATATCGGTGGGGCAATTGGGAAGTGATGGTTGTACTGTGATATTTATAGCTGACTATTGGAAGGTTACTAAGGGTGCTCTTGTGGTGGCAAGAGGTAAGAATGTTGGAACCTTGTATTTATCCACCGATAGTACTAATGATTGTAATCTTGTGGCTTCAGATGCGAAAGATACAACATTATGGCACTATAGGCTCGGTCATAGGAGCCATAAGGGCATGGACATCATAAAGAAGAATTGTCCTAGATATACGAAATAGGTTTGGAGTTCTTTGAGGACTGTATACATGGGAAAAAAAGTGAGTAAGGTTTATCAAGGTTATACCTACAAAGAAAAAGAGTAAGTTAGAGCTGGTGCATTCTCGATGTGTGGGGACTAGCTCTGTATCATCTCTTGGGGTTCAAGTTATTATGTTACTTTTATTGATGATGCAATAAGGAAAGTTTGGGTTTATTGTATTAGAAAAAATCTAATGTATTTGACACTTTTGTTAAATGGAAAGCCTTGGTAGAGAATGAAAGATGTCTTAAGATAAAATGTCTCAGTCGATAATGGAGGGAGTATTACAGCAATGAATTTAATGATTATTGTTCTAAGAATGGAATCCATAGGAAAAATATTGTTCTAGGAACTCGCAGCAAAATGGGGTATCGTAAAGGATGAACAGAATAATAATGGAACGCTTCAGAGCATGAGGTTACATGTAGGACTGCCTCTTTCTTTTCGGGGCAGGCGAGTGATCATAGCCGTGTACTTGATAAATAGAGGACCCTCAAGTGCCTTGGATGAAGGCATACCGAGGAGGCTTGGTATGGTAAGAAATTTGATTATTCATTTCTTGTAGTCTTTGGATGTGAGGTGTTTATTCATATAGACAAGGATGATAGGACCAAGCTAGAGGCTAAATCAGAAAAATGTACTTTCATTGGTTATGGTGGTGATGAATTTGGATTTAAATGTTGGAGTATTAAGGAAAGAAAATCATTCGGTCTAGGGATGTGGTATTTAATGAGAAAGTCATATATAAACAATAGTTATAGGAAAACAGGAAGAATCCAAGAAAGAATATGTAGTGGTAGAGGATCTTCCAAATGGATAGTGACCCATGAATCGGTTTAGGAACCTACTCAACAGAACCCCAAACTCCTACTATGAGGAGGTATTCTAGGGTAAGAAAAGAACCCGAACATTTTTCTCCTTCTCTTTATTATTATTTATTACTCACCGATAGTGGAGAGCTAGAGAGCTTGGATGAGGCAATGCAGGTAGATGCCAGAAGAAGTGGGAGTAAGCCATGGATGAGGGGCATAAGTCTCTCATGGAGAACCAGACTCGGGATTTGGTGAATCTAGGAAGGTAAAAGAGCATTACAAAACAAGTGGGTGTATAGAGTTAAAGACGAAGAAGGAGGAAAGAAAAGATATAAGGCCCAGGTTGGTGGTCAAGGGTTTACAGAAACAAGGTATAGATTTTGATGAGATCTTTTCTCCTATAGTAAAAATGACTTCTATTAGAACTGTTCTTGGAATAGTGGTAGAAAAAGACTTGCACTTAGAACAGTTAGATGTAAAGACTGCATTTCTCCATAATGATTTAGAGGAGGAACTATATATGCAGTAGCTAGAGGGCTATGAGGTCAAAGGTAAAGAGGAGATGGTGTGTAAACTAAAGAAGAGCTTGTATAGCCTGAAACAAGCTCCACGTCAATGGTATAAGAAGTTTGATAGCTTCATGATGGAGCAAGGTTATATTAGATGTCATTTTGACCATTGCGTGTATACAAAGAAATTTGAGGATGGAAGTTATATTATCCTGTGTTTGTATGTTGATGACATGTCTGGCGCAGTAAAACATGCGGGAAATAAAAGTACTCAAGAAATAGCTAAGTGAATCCTTTGATATGAAGGATTTGGGGGTAGCCAGACAAATCCTTGGTATGAGGATAACTTGGGATAGGAAGGAACAGAAGCTGAATTTATCTCAGGAAGAGTACATTAAGAAGGTATTGGATAGGTTTAACATGCATGATGCTAAACCGGTTGGGAATTCTTTAGCGAGTGCCATTTTAAGTTATCAAAGGAACAGTGTCCCAACACAGAGCAGAAAGAAAGCAAATGTCCAAGGTACCTTACTCATTAGCAGTTGGCAGTTTGATGTATGCTATGGTGTGCACTAGGCCTGATATTACCCATGCAGTGGGAGATGTGAGTAAATTTATGAGTGATCCAGATAAAGAGCATTAGCAAGCAAGAAAGTGGATCCTTCGGTATTTGAGAGGGACCATGGGATAGTTTTGTGCTACATGTTGGATCGACACCACTTTACGTGGTTATGTAGATTCAAACATGGATAGAAATGTAGACATGTAGGAGGAGCACAACAGTTATATTTACACTGTAGGTGGGACAATAGTGAGTTGGATTTCATGACTACAGAAGCTGGTGGCTTTATCAACCATGGAGGCTGAGTATGTTGCTGCCACAGAGGCAAGAAAAGAGATGATTTGGTTACAACAATTTCTTGAGGAGTTGGGGCATTAACAAGAGGAATGTAAGCTACATAGTGATAGTCAGAGTGCTATACACCTAGCTAAGAAATATGCTTTCCACTCTAGGATGAAGCATATACAGTTGATATATCACTTCATCAGACAACTTTGGAGGAAGATAAATTGAAGTTGGAGAAGATTCATACCATTCATAATCTTGCAGAGATGATGACCAAGGTGGTAATAAGGGATAAACTAAAGCTATGTTCAGCTTTGGTTGGCCTTTGCAGATGATAGTGAAGGGTTGAGAATATTTCTTAGTGGAAATTAGTCTCCAAGTGGGAGATTGTTATGTTTGTGGAGCCTATTTTCATGTTAGAGTGTGGTACACCTTCTATGTGTTACACTCGGGTATTTTTATGGTGGTCCCACTCGCCGGTGAGTGGGTCAGGGGGGTTTGGGGGTGAAGCCCCGAAGAAAATTTTCATGGGTGGTTTATTAACCCATGGGTAATGGGTAACCGTTATGGGTTGTTTTTGGGCCCATGGTTTTTTTCGGTACCCATTGTTTTGATATCCACGCATGGTTTTGATTTTTTCCATGGTTTTGATACCCATGGTTTTGTATCAAACTGCTTAAGAAATTGTCTATTTATATGGTCTTATGCATATGATACATAAGACAAGCAAATGTATTGCAGATGTGTTTTGAATTTGGGTGTGAATTCTATAGAGTTTGTTGAGAATAGCTCCAAACGGATCTGGGTATTGTATTGAGAGAGTGGAGGCTTATAATAAAATATGAGCAAGTGATTCTTGGTGGACATAGCCGAAATTGGGTGAACCATGTTAAATCTTGTCTCTCTATGTTGTGTTATTTAGTCTGCACTTTTATTTTAGATCCGTAATACTTTTTGCATACTAGTTTCTCTGCTATGCGATTACGTAAGGGATTATTCCACATATTTTATCTCTTATTTCCTCACACACATGGGAGGTGCATTGCCCATTCTTTGTAATAATTGGAGAAGATATTTGTTTTGTTCCTTTAGTATCCTCTTCTCCTCCTTTGCTTCTTGAAGTTTCTTACAGAGGTCATCTACTAAAGACAAGGCCTCTCCTTGCGTGTGCTCTCAGATGAGGTTCTCATCGTGACTTTGGTCACTGTAAAGTCTGTAGGAGACAAATATTTCTTTTCATTGGTGGGATCTGGATATGCAATCTCCATGACCCTCTCTCCTGAAACGCTCTTAGAGAAGCAAGTTATAGATTTTTGCTTCTTTGGTCCCTTCTTTGGAATGACAGAGAAATCCATGGGTGTTATGGGAACCTTTCTCTTGAGTTGACCCAAATGGTCAGAGATCCATCTTGGACTTATGGGAGAGGGAGTAGGGGGAATGGAAGAAGAAACATGAGTGAAAGGGTAAGCAAATCGAAGAGGCCACAGGAAGAACATTGAGACACTTGGTGGTGGCATCGACAAGGAGTCTAACACACTGCTGCTTGTAGGGCCTAGAGTTACTATTGGGGAAGAAAAGGACATGGAGGCAAAAGGGATTAGTAATTGGATGGAGGGAACACTAGGTGACAGATCCACGAGAGAGGAGAAGATGGAAGAGGTGGGAGATGGAAGGGAGGAAGGGAGAGAAGAAGAAACATCCATTGGAATAGATGCTTCAACGATAGGGGGAGGAGAAGGAGTGGAAGAAGGAATGGTGGGTACTGAATGGTTGGAAGTGACCACATCCCGAGTGGATGTGTCCATTGAAACTTTGGTGGTATATTCTTCTTTACTTGGAGACACCAGGTCGACCACTTACTTCTCAAAAGTAGTTGAAGGACTTTGAGGAGATTCTTCTTTGCTTGATTCTCCCTCCTTGTCTTTCCCTTTTCCTTTCGGCACTTGGGCCACCTTGGAGGTTCTCTTCCTGAAGGAGAAGCAGTGAAATCTACCCCAAGGTAGATGAGACCATTTTGTTTGCACCAATGTTTGGTGCACTATAATGTGTTCTTGAACCTTTCCTGAATGGTATTTGGTGCCTTGGCTTTGTCGATCTTTGCAAACGGGCAATCATCCACATCTGTGTCAAGGTAAACTTGATCAATTTCTTGATCAGGCTCTTGGAATACTTTTGGAATGATGGCCACGCCATAGTGTTTGATCTCTTCCAAAGCCATCCTAGAGTGATCCTTTTGCCTAAGATCTATTTCATGTGTCAGTTGATGTAGATGTCCTTGATCTTAGGAACATGGATAGGATCAATTTTTTCCTTTGGGAGGCAACCCCAACAATTGAAGGTAGGCCTGGCTAGGAAGTTGTGCTTTAGATTTAGCAATTCAAGCTCGACATACATTTCCCATGCTTTGGCAAAGTGTGTCAGTGTGTATCAGCCCACTGTAAGGGGGAATGGAGTTCCTTTCTTCTTTCTCTTCATGCATCTCTCATGGTATATGATTAGTTGTCTTGACAACTCCAAGAGAATCAGCTTAGGCCCTACATACCTTGTAGTAGATTGGTTGGTTCACCAAAATTCACCACCCTGAGATAAGTGAATGTGGGAAACCGAGTGAACAAAGCTCCTCACTTCTTTTTGATAGTGATCACACTTGGGCTGGTCCAACCATGTCTTATATTTGGCCTCAACAGGCAGATCACCTCATAGAAGAAGGTGTTGTTGATTTTTGAGAACTGGGGGATGCTATTCTCGAGCCTGAGCTCTGGGTAGTATTCATATATTTTGACCTAGGGCCATACCCCATTCCGAGCTAGGCCTATGAAATATCTCATTGATGTTACAACATATACAACATAGGAATTCATATAGAACTTCCTAGTTGTCATGACCTGTTGAAGTTGTTGAGAGATGGTGTCACTGATGATTTCCCTAGCCAAAACGTTGCTCAGGCACATTCTTGCTCATGGTCTCTAAGTACCTCAACATCCATTTATGGAAATGATGGGCATCAGGAAGCCCAAACACTCTGCTCAGAAGGTGATTGTATCACTTAGTTCCTCATTGAAGTCACTGCGGTGGATGGTCTATGGCCATCTGCTCACCAAATTTTTGTTCTTAAGATATAGCTCATTCATCATTTGCATACACTTGTCCTCATTGTCATCCCATGCCTTCTTGTAGTCTTCTAGGCTTATGGCGATGTACTGCCTGTGATGAGGAATGCCCAGGGTTATTTCAAAGTGATAAGTAGTTAGGTCGATGACTATCTTTCCTCTTTATCTTTGACACATCTTGTGTCCTTGTTATAGCATCAAGCCACCAACATGATGAACTCGTTATTAACAACACTTACTGGTAGCCCAACTACAAAGTGCAATCCACTGCCCACCAGTTTGTTCATCTAAGGGCCACTAGTTTCCTGGTTGGTTCTCGCCTAGAAGTCTTCCATATCAATGTGTCCAAGCTCGGAGTCTCTGATATCAAGATCACTCTCTACATATGAGTCAGGCATCCTGACTTTCTAATATTTGTACTTCATCTCTTGTTCTATCAACTTTGCTTTTCCTTTAGACTTGGTTGGATTTTTTTTTATGAAGACATGTGTGAGCTCAATGATAGCTATTGTTGTTGTTCTGTAAGGAGAATCAAGGAGGTCCAAGAGCCATGTCAACCATCATGTTATTCATAATGAAAGCTTGTAGAAAGAAGAATGAGCAATTATAAGGCTTAGGGTGCAAGGCGCAAGTTCATAGCATGCTACAGAGGCTTAAAAAGGTTGGGCGCACTTTTGGGGATGTCAACATGTAAAAAGGTGTGCCTATGTTGACAGGGGAAAATCTGTGCCAAAGGGTTATAAAGGGCGCACTTTTGAGGAGTGTTACACAAAAGGTTTTAGCACCAAGGAGAAAGGTGCGGGTGCGGTTTTGCAACACACAACATGGCATGTTGATGTCAAGGATCATGCACCTCCACCTTAGAAAAATTGCTTTAATTGGGCACTGAAAAAGATGGTGTTACATGGCTTTTAAGTGCACCCAAGGTGCAATTTCAGAAGATGTTGCAAAGGAGATCAGCGTGCTAAAGGAAAATGGCTTGGTGCAGATTCTCGAGGACACAACATTCAATGTTGATGTTAGTCAGGATGTACCCGCACCCTTACAAGATTACTAAATGTTTATACTGGGCACGGGTTAGGGATATGTTGCATGCAAAGACAGTGCGCCAAGGCACGACTATGGGGAGTGTAACATGAAAAACATGACAATCATGCACCATAATTTAGATGATTTTTGCACTTTCTTTGATTCCTTTTCTCTTACATGACTTTTCTCTCTTTGGTTTTGTAAAATGGTAGGGAGGAGAGGGACTTCTTGCAAGGCAATAAGCAAATATATAAAGGATGGTTCCTTCTGAGGTAGAGCCTTCTCAGATTTGTAGATCTGGAAGGAGGGATAAGGTGGTTTTCAGATGGTTATGAAGTGGTGGTTTATTCATTTTAGATTTATAACAACCCTAAAACCTAACAATAACCAAGAAACAAAAACCATAAACAACAACAAGAGTGATAAAATCCACTTACCCGGTTTTATAAAGGATGAAGGATGACATGGGGTCCACAAACTCGAAAAAAAAAAAAACACGCGGCATGATAGGGATAGGATAGCTGATAGATGCAAAAAAAACTTTTCACAATTTTCAATTCATGAAAATGATAGGTGTTAAGCACCTATATATAGAAAACCTGGCATTAATTATTTCACCAAATTTCTTTGGTGTGGTTTTTCGAGTGTTGAAACAATTTTAAATGCACTTTGGCATATGTTTATTAGCATCGACATAATAGTTTCAACACCTTAAGTGCACATTTGGAGATGTCAACATGAGAATTTCAGCACCAAAGGGTATAAAGGGGTGCAATTTTCATGATGTCAACATGATATCTCTAGCACCTTAGGAAAATTTACTTAGTGCACATTTTGGTGTGTTGACATACCACTTCTTGTGCCTTAGCGGATATTTGGCACATGTTTAATAATGTTGACATGTCATTTCTTGCGCCTAGTTCAAAAAGGTGAAAATGGCTAAGTTATTTAAAACTTGATTTCGGAAAGGAGTTTTAGGCCATTTTGAATGTTAACAGACCTCCTTAGGGGACTAAAACAGAATTTTTGTATGGTTATCTACAAAATTTCCCTTGTCAATTTTACAGGATAACAACTGGCTCTTTCTAGGGACTATCCTTAAGTGAAACTTAAGGGTAGAGAATCAGATTTTCATGTGCCTATCCATTGGGTTACAGAGATTCAAAAACAAGGGTGACCAAAAAAGGGAGAAAGGGAACACACAACAAATAGGAAGCAAACACATGACAAAATAAAACACACGATAAAATAAATTTGTACAAAGAAGAGAGCAAGCTCTACTTCCTGAAGATCTTCAGTGCTTCCCACTATAGGGAAGTGGGAGCTGGTTCCATCCAGATATGAGAGATAGAAACTATTCTCTCCATTGAGTTGTTTGATCTTGTATGGCCCTCTCCAAAGAGAGTCAAAATTTCCATGCATACCTTTTGGTTCTCTTCGTTTGTCCCATAGAAGGACAAGATCCCCTTCCTGAAAATCTCTCTACCTAGCTTTCTTGTTGAATAACCTCTCGACTTGATTTTGATTTCCAAGTGATCTTATCAACCACTTTCACTTGCTTTTCTTCAAGTTCTATTAGGTACATAATCCTCTTTTCAAGAGAACTCTAAAAAGTTTCATCTTCGATTGCTTGAGCCAAGTGCAGAGCAGGAAGTTCTGCGGAGATAGGGATTTTGGCATCGGTCCCATACAACACCTAGAAAGGTGACATGCCGAGAGATCTCTTTGGAGTGATATGATCTGCCCACAAGGCATCGTATAATGACTTGTGCTAGGATCGCTGGTTCTCATCAACTAGCTTCCGTATGATAGTTACTAGGTTCTTGTTGCTAGATTTTTCCTGACCATTTCCTTGAGGATAGTAATCAAAAGCATGAGCCAAGGTTATTTCGTATCCATAGCAAAAACCAATAACTTCCCTGAAGAGAAGTTGGAAGCATTATCAGCAACGATTTTGTGTGGAATGCCAAATCTCACAATAATATTTTCCTTGATGAAATTATAAGCAACTTCGAGAAATGGCATACTTGACAGGTATAGCCTCCACCCATTTTGTGAAGTAATCCATTGTTGTTAGGATGTAACTATGTCCAACACTTGATTGAGGATTGAGTGCTCCAATGAAATCAATTCCCCATTTCTGAATGGTTCATCAATAATGACAGGCCTGAGGGGAAATGCAGCTAGCTTTGGTTTGCCAACGAACTGTTGGAAAAGTTCACATTTCGCTACCCAGGTAGCTGCATCCTGAAATAGCATCGGCCAATAGTACCTAGCCCGAATGATCTTATGTGTTGTCACTGATGTGGAGAAGTGACCACCTGTAGGCTGAGTCATGAAAACTCTTTAACAATCGTATCTGTTGCAGCTTGTCAACACATCATAGAAAAATGTCGTCAATTCGCGTTTGTACAATCCATCATTCCACATGACATATCTTGCAGCTTATGAGCTTTACGGTCACTTTTCTTTAGTGGTTAGCCGAATTGGGCACTCTCCATAGGTGAGAAATAACATGATGTTAGAATACCATTTGTTGTTGGTTGCGACAAACAAAACCATGGGTAAAGAATCCACTTTCTCAAGTTCATTTTGTTCTTCGTCAACGTGAGTAACTTGCTCTGAAATACCTCCAAGTCTTTATTCTTAGCCATTAGTCGACACAGTGCCCTTACCCCTTACCAATTTAGTCGGTTTGATGTCTAGATCATATTCTTTGACCTTTGTGATCTAATTTCCTTGTAATCTCCTAACTCCTATTGAGTCGGGATAGACTTAACATGACCATGTCTAGAACCAATACTACCGTATGAGAATTCGTAATGTAGTAGCGAAACTTTGACTACTTTTACCATGGAAAAGGTGTGTTTTTCCAATTGCAAAATTTTTAGTTCATGAGGCTTAAGAGGAGAACTCATGAAAGCAATCAGGGATTCAATATCCTCAGAGTTCTTTTGCATCAAGATAGTTGATACAATATGCGTAGATGCATAATTGTACATGATGAAGTCTTTGCTTGAAGTTAGGACATACCGTAAAAGGGGCGTGGGTGATAAAATTCTTTGTCTTCGAATGATGCCTTGCCTTCCTCACTCCATTGGAATGTTTGGGACCCTTTCATCATATTAGATATATGACAAGTCTTCTCAGCAAAATCAAGAACAAATTAACTAAGATAATTTACCTTTCCAAAGAAAGAGTGAATGCTAGTCTTGCTTGTAGGCAAAGTAAGGCTCTGAATAGCCTTGACTCTTTCAACATCTATCTTAGTTCCCTCTCTACTGATGACATGTCCTAGCAACTTTCCTTTAGTGACCCCAAAAACTGACTTCTTGGGATTTAGTGAAATCTCGTGTTCTCGAACATCTGATCAAGACTTGTTTCAAATGATCATAGTGATCACTTCATTTTTTAGAGAACACGGTCATGTCATCTAGGTAAACTACAATGACCTTTCCCATCATACCTTTGAATGCAAAGTCTATTGCTCGTTAGAAGGTGGCATCGGCATTGATTAAACTAGACGACATCCTATTGTTGGTGAAGGTACCCCAAGGGGTGGTGAATGTTGTCTTGAATTGATCTTAGGCATGACTTGAATTTGATTGTAACCCGAAAAACCCTCCAACATAGATAGTATTTCTGAACCGGTTACTATCTGTAGTACTTGATCCATTATCGGTAGTGGGTAATTATCCTTTAAGGATGACTGGTTCAAGTTGTGAAAGTACACACATATGCGTATTTCACCATTCTTCTTCCATAAAGGTACAATTTTAGCAACCTGTGCATGATGAATTGGAAAAATGATTCTTGCATCTAGCATCTTCTGAATTTCAGCCTGGATGGTACCCGAAATCTTGGGGTTGTAATGCCTTTTCTTTTGACAAAAAGGCTTGACATCATCCTTGAGCGGGATGTCGTGCCGAATGTCCTTGGACTTGAAAGAATTGAGATCAACATAAGACCATGATAATACATCCATGTACTTTTTAGAAAACTTGACGAAATTTTCATTTTTCTTCGGGCGTACAACACTTCTTGATGTTCACGGAACGAGGATGTTCCACGGTACCCAAATTGATGGATTCAGTTTCTGGAGAGGAGGAAGGATCATCCTGTCACTTTTTCTTTACAAAATGGTCATGATTATCAAATAGTCATTCTAAGGAAACTAAACCTTTCAGAATCTTATTTCCTTTGAGTTGTATCACTATTTCTTTTTAGATTCATGTGCTTGACCGGTGAGAGACTCATGACATGCAGAAGTTGATCCGTTGAAATGAAGCTCTTTGAAATTGTCAGCTTTCTCCAGAAAAGTGATAAGTTGGTTGTCATCATTGAACACTTGCCAGTGTTGTGAATTATCTAGCACACTTGGGTGAAAAACCACCTCAATGGTATATGTATCTATTTTTAACCCTGGGTGAGGAAGCATGAGAGAGGTTGAGATGACCAATGAATCAGCCATGTCATTTTGAGTTTGCAGAATTTATTTGATTGAGAAAGCATCAAACTCCTTGATGCTATCCCATCCTGCATTGTGGTAGTGTCTGAGCGGTCATTCTTTACTTGGTATATCCCTTTTACCTGATTGACAATCAACTCGGCATCACCTTACACTTTTAGATTCTTGATTCCCTTCTCTTTTACAGCTTGCATGCCAAGTAACAAGGATTCATACTCGGCGGTATTATTCGTATTGAAAACTGCAACTTGAAAGAAAAAGGGAAAATCTCCTCCTCAGGAGATATTAGAACAGCCCCAGCACCGCATCCACTCATGGCACAACTACCATCAAACTACAACGTCCACACTTTGTTGAGATCCTCTTTTTGGATGAGAATGTCCATTTTATCTAAGTTGGTGGACAAGAAATAGTTTCCCATCCCTGACGATTCGAAAAGAATCTGAGCCTTAGGGTCATCAGAGTTGGTGACTAGATATTTCTTTTGTGATTCTGGTTCCAACATCTGCATCACCCCTTTGATAGGGATCCTAGATTTGGACCAGTCCATATGAATTCCCCACCAAATTCTTTACAAAAGCTCCTCCCTAGCAATATTCCGTATGCTACTGGAATATCAGCTACGAGAATAGTCATTTTTACCCTTTTTTCAGGAAATGTTGTGAATGCAAATTACGCATCCTTGATCTGACCAATCAATGGTACTTGCTTGGTTTCCATGGAGTAGCATCTGCCAAAAGGTTTAGTAAGCGTGACACCCAAAGCATGGGCAACCTTTCTTTGGCACAACATTGTCAAAAGCTCCGAATCAATTATACAATTGCTTAGTTTATGACCATTGATTAGGAGAGATAGGTAAAAAGGTTCAATTTTCCCGATGTAGAAGTCGAGGCAACGTTTATGTGAGATGTAGGAGGCATGGGAAGAATTCCTTTTGGGTAAATGGGAGGAATGGTGGTAGCCTGGTCTTGGATATACTTAGTTAATCTCACAAGTTGCTTTGGGTTGGACTGAAGGTACTCAACCTCAAACATTTGGATCTTGGTCTTTTTGGCATGATCAATTATATCAAATGTGACCAAGGGTTGTGCTAACGAAGGAGTGATTCCTTCGTTACATGTTTGTGGAGGAGGATTACTGGTCTTTATGGAATTGGAGGAAGGTTGAATTGGAGGAGAAACATGAGGAAAATATTTATTTACAAAAGGTTTAACAGGAGGTTGAGTAGGAAGGGGATTACCTCTTTTAGTGATCGTTGGAGGAGGAGTTTCCATAGCCTTTTCCTTTTATTTTTCAGCAGCAATATTTGCTTCTTTTCCTTATGAGTGAGTAAAAACCACGTATGATTGTCTACTCGCATACCCTTGGGTACCCTCTTCTTCATTAGATTCCTCATCTTTGAATTCCATATACCAAATAGTAGATTCACCAGTCGGTTCACCGACATCTTGATCATCTTCTCCTCATGCGACAAAGGTTCTTCATAGTTTGTATCGTCTTCTTCAATTTCAACTAAATCATTGACCGGAGGGGCTTCAATTACTAGCCTTTGGGAAGTAGGAAAACGTGGGCTTTAGGGGGCATTGTTGGGAGCAAAGTTCCTCCATGGGATATCCTGGTATAGAGTAGTAGATGATGTTTGAGCCAATTGCTTCTTTAATGAGAGCAAGTCATTTGCCATCTTCTGGAATGCTAGATTTGATGAGGTGGCCTGAGAAGAAGTTGAAGCCTTTGATTTTGATAGCTCTCATCTTAACTCACCAGATATAAGAAGATTTTCTTCTATCCAAATGGCCGCAGCTTGAGCAAGAACCAAGGTTGGTATTTGTTCCTATAAAAGTAAGAAACTTACTCTCGAACTCATTACGTTCACAAAGAAACACTTTTGATTCTCTAATGTTGGCAACATGGCAGGTGGCACATGGTTGATTAGCGAATTGAATCGGGTGATAAAATTGTGCATGGTTTCATTGGCCTCCTTCTTCATGTGAGTGATTTGTGACAATAACGCAAATGTGTCTTCTAAAGGCTTGTACCTGTCTTCAAATGTAGTTTGTAATGTAGCTGACTAATGATGGATCGGATGGTAAATGTTGGAACCATTCGATGCAGCCCTTACAAGGTCTCGAGAGAAAAGATGTACCAACACGTCCTCATGAGTGACATCGAGAATGCTATATGACATAATAAATGTAGCTATATGCACATCGTGCTTTGATTTCACTTCCATCAAATTTTGGGAAATTTTTGTGATTTCCATGAGGGAGGGTTGATTGGATGTGTCATAGTGCTAGAGGGCCCATGGCATTTTCCCATGGTACAAGAAGATTTATTGCCATTTGAAAAGCAAGAAAATAACACGACTAGGAGTGTGGTCCCACTTAGCAAAAGAGCATTGCAAATGGATGTCGAGATACATTGTGAAATTTGGCTCCATCATGGAGATGAGGCACTTCTTGCTGATCGATCTAGCTGAACTTAGTGATGTGAATGGTGCTAGAGTGATACGGAAATTTTTCCTTTGAAGTAGATTAAATATTGGATTGACTTTGCATGAGCTCTTCTGCCACGAGTAAATTGTTCACCCGCCAGCATACCCATTCAGATCTGCAACAATTAAGAGTAGATTTACAACATTCCTTTTGTTTGTACTTGCTGATTTTTTTATTTTTCTGGAAAAAATCAGCAGCATGTACTCTTTTCAATTTTTAAATTTTATCCTCTTTAATAACAACCAATTGCGGTTTTTGACAAAGATTAACAAGGATAAAAAGTGGGTTAATTTTAGAAATCTGATTTTCTAGATCTTTGACTTGAATTTTTTAAGGTTTTGAAAATATCACAAAATGTTAGAATCTTAGATCTCTGAAATATACAAATTTTTGTAAAAACTCAGTGAACTAAAAGCTCCTATCTAGTCCAGATCTATGGATTTGTATAAAGAAATTTTCAGTTTTGATCACTTTTGCAAAAATTTTAATTTTTAACAAAGAGTTAAAATTTGCAATCTGGTAGTGATTTTTACAGTTTTTTTTATTATTTCCTTAGTTCAATCCCAATTAGAGTCACAAAAAACAATTGGTTTGAAAATCTGTCGGTTAGACAAGTCATGGGGAAACAGGCCAATAGTGTGCAGGGCATAGCCCCTCTTTGAGACAACAAAGCGAAACTGGTTTATTGCTATTCTATCAAGCAAAAATCTATGCAAATATACACTATTATAACTTTAGGGGTTTGGGATCTCTTCCAGAAGAGGTAGTTCCAACTACAAATAAAAAGGTAAGAGGGAAGGAATGAAGGAAGGTAGATCTGAAGGGAGAAAAGAAATGAATTCCAAGATAGAAAGGTCGAGAGGGTTTATGCTTTGGGCTAGTAGTAAATAGAGCCAAACTTACTTGCATAAACAAACAAAGCAATACTGATGAACATATGATGATAATAAGAATGAATCCAACATAATAGAAAAATAGATTTAACTTAAGAGAGATCGATGCGAGATAACACATAAATTAAGCACAAAATCTTGACATATATATTAATATCTCTTTTTACAAGAAGGCACAAAGTCTTTCTCTCTTCACTTCCTTTTCATACAAAAATGTCCACTTGGAATACAACAAGTATTCCAGTATTTATAGAAGGAGAAGGAGAAAGAAGACAAAAAGAAACCAACCACTATTTACAAAATATCTTACAAGATATTTACAAAATATCTAAAAAGTCAAAAGTTGACTTTGGGCAAGTTGGTGGATGGCAACATCCCATGGTGCAACATGGATGATGTCATCGTAAATGCCAACATACTTTTAAAATATTTTTACAAAAAGATCGAAGCGTACACAAGAAGAGATTCATCATCATCTCTTTGCTTGAATGGAGTGTCTTGCTTCGATCAAGAGAGGTGATGTGACATTGAGCTCAGATACTCCATAAAATTTCTGATCATTGTCTGAAGTTGATTATGATCAAGACCCTTGAAGTGGTCTCCAATGACTTTGCAAGTTTCCTTTTCAGTATTGAGCTTGTAGGGTAAGTCGGCGTAAGTTTCACACGATTCAATAAAAAATCTGATGAAGTCACGGCAAGCCAGGAGGTTATTGATTGACTCTCGATTGAAAGTAACCTCTGGTGCCAATCCTTGAGTAGCTATAGCCTTGAAACACTGTAAAGTATCATCTACTTCTCTCAAGGTGAACGACTCACTAAGCATCTCTGGAGCCATTTTTGTAACTATTTGCTCCATGTTATACTGTGCATCCAGAGCTTCCTCTTTGATTTTATCTATCCTCTCCAGGATATACTCCATTTGATCAACCCGGTAATCCGATTATGTAACGAGAGATTTGTTATGTGCTCGCGGGTGATTGATGACACCAACCTTAAATAATTAGGTCAAGAGCCATGAATGTTTCATGTTGTTCGCCATTCCCTAGGAATGTTTCATGTTGTAGTCTAGCACTATCCAACTCCTTAGAGAGGGATCTGCTACACTCTTGTTTAGCTCCTTATTGGCCTCCGACCTATGTCCTGGTAGAGCACGGTGAATTTCTTGATCATTTCCTTGCTTTCTCTCGAGGATTTTCTCTATCCAGAGCATAATGCCACTCTTGTTTGCCAATCTTGGTGTATTTTTTTATCTTTCCTCCGAGAGCTTCAAAAGAGCAACGAGAAAAGGTGAAAAAGTTAATTGCAAAAACAAGCTTGGGATCTAGGAAAAATCATGAAAATTGGCTAAGTCCTAGTCCTCGCAAGCAAGTTCGAGAAAAGGGAAAATGAGGGACATCGGGCTAGGAAAATTGCCGAAAAGCTCCTAGTCCTCGCCCGATCGAGGACAGCACGCCCGAGGGACATCTGGGAAAGCAAAAGGACGTATGACGCACAGGGCGCGAGAAGCCGATCCGGCCGAAGGAGGAAGCAAAATTGACTAACTGTTGAGCAAAAATAGTTTGGGACATTCGGGCCGTGAGGACGCGAACCACCTGGATCGCGAAGCAGAGAACTTTAGCACCTGGGAATTTACGTGCGGACGCGAACCGCAGAAGGTGAATCGGAAGAATTTGTCCTGCATACCCGGGAGCAAGTGGGACAAAGGACAAAGGACGCGAACGCGAACCGATTCGGGTGAATGGAAGAATTTGTCCTGGGACATCCGGGGCAAGTGAGGACAATGGAGGGACGAACGAACGACCGGCCGGGTTTTCACCAAAGAGAAATTTCGATTGGGACAATTGGGACAAAGGGACGCGGGGACGCGGATAGCCGGAAAAGCCGAGAGCCAATCAGATTACGCCACGTGTCATCGGTAGATAAGGGACAAGGAAGCCCATTTTGGGTGGATCGAGGATTTTGTCCCAAATAACACTGGGACATCCGGGACAAAAAGACGTGAAGGGCGCGAAAAGCCAGCAGACCCGCGGACCAATCAAATCACGACACGTGTCACAGGGAGAAAGTCCAAAAGTCAAAGGGCGAGGTTTCAAGCACTGACCCGAGCCAATCAAAAGAGGACACATGTCCAATGAAGTAGGAAACCCATGGGATAGAGAGGAGAGAGAATTACATATCCAATCAGCGTGTGCCACGTGTCATCCAGGTGGCAGAGCGGGAAAATTTCAAAACACATTTTCACTGTTTTGTGCCCTAAATCTTCAGATCGACATATCTTTCGATCCAGAGCTCGGATTTGCACGTTCTTTATATCAACGGAAAGCTTGTGAAATTCTCTACATGATTTCAGGGTTAATCTTGAGTTTTGGTGTAGTCTAGAGAGAGAAAATTGAGAAACGGCTCTGACACGTGTTCATGGCCAGAAGTGACATTTCAAACGACTGATTTAATGCAGAATGGGTCACATTCTCCTGTAATCTAGTCAAAATGATAGGGTATGGGTTTGTAAGGTCCCCATGCCATTTTAATGCACCTGTAGTCAAGAAGGGATGGGCTCTCATGTTTTTGTACGTTTTCTGTCCCCTGGGCTCGACCCATGCAATGTAAAAGCCAGATTTGGCTCATTTAAAGGGGGAACAATTTTTGACATAACAACTTCTTCTTTCACCTCCAGCAAGTGACTGAAGCAAGGATCAGACCTCTCCAAAGATTGTAATAGTTTTCTTTTACCTCTCTGAGGGTGTAATGCGTGTTTTTGACACTGAAATGATAATGCAAGCTCTGTGAATGGGTTTCAGTCCTCTGTTTGTATTATTTGCTTCATTTCAGATCCTAAATTATACCTTATCAGTCTATGTATGTTTTATGTTGTGAACTTTGGTCTGTGTCTATTTGCATGACAAATATGTTTCACCACTCCTTTTGGTGCATCACCATCTTTAGTTAGTTTCAATTTTTGCACTTCTACCCCTGTCTCCTTGCAAGTTAGAGTAGGATTAGGATCTAAACCTCTGTAGTTTTGCAAAATATAGATCTAAATCAGAGGAGTTTGAGGAACCAACCTCTAATCTAGAGATTCCTCTCTCAGTTTCACAAGTCCCCACACTTGGAGAGAGGTTTCCATGTTGTGCAATCACACTGGATGCTAGAGTGATCAACCTAGAAGCCTGATCTGCATCCAGGGGTGCTGTGAGTCTGCAACAACAGTTTTGGCACACCCGGTGGGACACTAGAGGTCTCATTTTTATTGCAGCAAAGTTGATGTGCATCTGCTGCAATTTTCTTGCTTATAAGAGCTATTATTTGCATATCCGCGACTCCAAGGGGAAGAATCAATGGTTTCCAAGCAGCAGGCCCCGAAAACTCATGAGAAGAATCACCACAAGGTCAAGAGTTGGAGAAGAAGAAGTGTTGTTTGAATACCTGCAATTATCTCCAAGAAGAAGGCAAAGAGGAAGAAGGATTCAAAGGTCTCCATCTCCACCAAAAATAACTCTCTCAACTCCTCCACCTGGTAGGCCTTTCATTCAGTCAACAAGGGTTTTAAGACCAATTAGAATGGCTCAAAACAACCCCTACGTCAACTTCACAGGCAGCAGCCCACTTGCTCTCAATGCACAACATCCAGTTCCTATTGCAGCCTTGAAGAACATTCCCTACTTCACCGGAGAAAATCAGACTACTCCAGTGATCATGTTAAAGATATTGCTAACCTTTGTGCAATCCATGAAATCAATGAAATGCAAGTGGCTGTCAAGTTACTGGCATCTTCATTCAAGGGTAAAGCATTGCAATGGTTTAGGAGCCTTGGAGCTGGTTCTATCACAAACTGGAATCAGCTGTGTATTGCACTTCACGAGCAATTTGGAGAGAAGGGAGACAACTTGTCTCTTTTGGAGCAGCTGACAACTATCAAGAGAGCCCCCAACGAGCAGCTGACTGACTTCAACTTCAGATTTCAAAGGTCTTGGGATAGGATTCCAGTGGGCAATGTGCCAACAACAAGAAGGTGCTTTTCTATATTACCTTAAAGCTTTGAATTCGATATTTCTATGTTAATTCAATCTATGGGAGGCACAACCTTACCTCGCTGCTTAAGATTGCCATTAGAGCTGAAAACTGTCTTATTCAAGCCTGGTAAACTAACCTGCCCTAGGCCTCCCATGCCCTTGTATCCAAACTTAGAAAATCCAAGCACTAGTCAAGCACCCACTTTGGCTCCTGTTCCCACCCCTAGAAATCAAAGTTCAAGTGAAACTTCTACTTCATCCTCTAGTGCTTCAAATGAACTCCAAGAGGTCATGAAACAGTTGCAAAATTTGGGAAATGAGCTGGTTACTATCAAAAGACAGCAAGCTCAAAGTGCTAGACCGTATCAGCCTCAAGCACAGTACTAGGCTAGGCCCCCATACCAACAAAATAGGTCACCAAATCAGGCTGCAAATCAAAATCAAAGCCAAGTAAGGCCTCCCGCTAATAGACCATTTCAGCCCTATAACCCCAATGTTGTATCTGCTTCTAAAGCATTAGTGCCAGTCCAAAATAACATGGCCCAAGAATATGATTGGTGTTTCCATGCAAGTCAGCCACATAACCAATCAATGTGCTTTAATGGTGCATTAAATCAAGCTCGATGGTGCAAACCATGGTGGTGGTCGCAAGAGTCCAGCCACATGAAGGAGATCAACAAGAAGCACCTCAACAAGGAACATCTCCAAATGAAACTACTTGTCAATTGGAAAGTCAAGATTTTGTGGTATGAATCAAATACCCTCTCAAAGTGTTGCAGCCAACACAAGGTCAAAAAGGAGAAATTTGGGTGAAGAACAACCATTGGCCCCAAGTAGTTCATGACCTTCTGTCACTCCACAAGGTGTTGGCAAACAAAATGCAGTTCCAAACATGCAAGGAGCACCCAAACCAGCCCCTAAACCAACTCAGATGCCAGTTGTTGCTGCCCATGTGCAAGGAATGAATGTGCAAGCTAGGGACAAAAAAGGGATGCTTCATCCCCATTCAACATCATTGATCAGATGAAGAAGACAAATGTAAACATATCAATGTGGGAATCACTATCCATCCCAGGCCAAAGAGATTTGCTACAAGCTGCCATGAAGGACTGGTCAACTTCAAATCAACAGGTCCAAATGCAAGAGAAGGTACTCACAAATGCTGCCCAGCCTGAAGGAAATCATGGAGGACAACAAGGTAAAATGTTGAAGCCCCCTCCATTTTATGTTTCATTGATCATAGGAGACAAGTTGGTACATAATTGCATGATTGACTCTGGGGCAAGTAGTTCAGTAATGCCCAAGCAAATAGCTGATCAGCTAGGGCTTCAATATGAAGTCATCTCCAAGGGTGTAGTGCAATTAGATGGGACAACAGTGACAACGGTTGGAGTAATCAAAGGTTTGAGCCTCACACTGCACGCATGTCCCAACGTAATAGTGTTACAAGATGTGTCAGTCATAGACCTGCCACCACTCTTTGCATTGTGCTTGTCAAGAGACTTCACTGCTAAAATTGGAGGCTATCTTTCGGCGGATTGGTCACACATGTTGTTCAGAACAAGGTATGGAACTAAGGCCACAATCAGGTCTGAACCTATTGCAAACTTTCACATTGAGCCTTACACTCCAAGCCAAATCAATACCAACTGTTCAAAGATTTGATCAAGAAGATTATCCAAGCACTGATGAAGCTGACACCAAGGTTGGAAGCATCCCAGATTTGACTCTTGATGAATGGGCAAGAAAAGTGCATGCTTTTGATCCTTATCAAGAAATAGAAGAATCTGAGCTAGGGGTTTATTGTTTACATGAAGAGGATCAACCTCTCCCCAGCATCACCAAGCCAGATCATAAGGACAAGAATGAAGTATGGCAATTGTTCTTTGATGGATCAAGGAGTAGACAAGGTGCAGGAGGAGGAGCTATGCTCATTTCACCGCAAGGTATAAGGTATTACTCAGCCTTCCATTTTCAGTTTTCCTGTTCAAACAACACAGCTGAGTATGAAGCCTTAATTCATGGACTGCACTGGGCAATGAAGAAAGGCATCAGGAATTTACAAGTATTTGGTGATAGTGAGCTGGTCGTAAACCAAGTCAAAGGAAAAAATGCTGCCAAAAATGATCTGCTTAAGTGCTACAAAAATCGGGTATGGGATCTTATTGAAGATTTTGAAGCTTTTAGCATCAATTCCATCCCAAGAAAAAGAATGAAGCCGCTGACAGACTTGCAGCAATTGGGGCTGCGTTTGATGTTGTAGAGAGTATCAAAAGTGAGAAATCTCAGCCTCATATCAAATTGGTTGTGAGACCAGCTATTCCAGATAACAACACAAGTTGGCAAGTCTTCGAGAATGATCAGCAAATTGTTAATTTCCTACAAGAAGAAGCTGAGTTCTCCGCCAGAAATCAAGACAAGCTGGAGCAGCAATATGGTGATCAGGTAGTACAGCTGAGAACTAACAAATTACCAAAAGGCCTCATAACCTTGGAGTCAATCTTCAACCCGAATGATCAGTTCCGGAAGGAGAAAGCAAACATTCAAGTGAAGGGTGAAGATTCAGAGCCTATTTTAGTGGAAGAAGGCAAAACATTGCAGATTGGCAAAGTAAGTACCTCACAAGAGAAATCTGATTTTGTTCAGCTTTGTCAAGAGTTCCCAGATATCTTTGCTTGGACTTACAAAGATCTAAGAGGTTTCAACCCAAAGCTGGCACAACATACTATTGAGCTGGATCCGGAATCCAAGCCTGTTAGGCAAAAGCAAAGGCCAGTGAATCCCCATATTGAACCTCTCATGAGAAAAGAGTTAAGCAAGCTTATTGAGGCCAGTATCATCTTCCCCATCAAACACTCAAGTTGGGTTGCAAACTTGGTGCCAGTGAGAAAAAGAAATGGAGAAATCAGACTGTGTGTTGACTTCAGAGACTTGAACAGAGCCTCCCTCAAGGACCATTACCCACTCCCTTCCATGGAGCAAATATTGCAAGTTGTAGCTGGTTCAGAAAGGTTCTCACTACTTGATGGATACTCAGGCTATAATCAGATAATGGTGAAGGAAGAAGATCAATTCAAGATGGCTTTCACCACCAAATGGGGCACCTATGCCTACAAGAAGATGCCATTTGGCCTATCAAATGCCGGAGCAACATTTCAGCGAGCTATGGATATGGCATTCAAAGGCTTAATCAACAATATAGTGCTGGTATACCTAGATGATATCACTGTCTTCTCAAAGAATGCAGCAGACCATCTCTTTCACCTCAAGTGTTTCAGAGGTGTAGAAGGTTTGGAGTGTCATTGAATCCAAAGAAGTGTATATTCTTGGCACACGAGGGCAAATTGTTGGGCCACATTGTCTCTAGGGAAGGGCTAACAATTGATCCTGAAAGGGTTGAAGCCATCCGAACGCTCCCATTGCCACACCACAAGAAATCTCTTCAAAGCTTCTTAGGAAGGATAAACTTTGTCCGCAGATTTGTGCCTAATTTTGCCACTCTTGTGAAGCCTCTAACAATGATGTTGAAGAAGAGTCTGGCATTCAAATGGACAACAGAAGGCAAAGAGAGTTTTGAAAGCATCAAGCATGCAATATCACAAGCTCCAACTCTTATCAACCCAGATTTTCAAAGGACTTCATGTATGTATTTGGAGGATCAGACACAATCTCAGCTATCTTAACACAGCTGAATAGAGAAGGTTCAGAACAGCCCATAGCATTCTTCAGCCAAACCTTGGAAGATTACGAAATAAAGTATTCTTTCATCGAAAAGCATGTCCTTGCTATCATCAGGAGCTTGAAGAAGTTCAGACATTTGGTCTCAAACAATAAGATTCAACTGCTGGTCTCACATGCTGGGGTTAAGGACTTCCTCCTCAACAAGGATTTGAATGAGAAAAGGGCAGGTTGGATCACCCGTGTCATGGAGTATGACATTGAGATCAAGATCACCAAGTTGGTAAGAGGGAAAGGATTGTGTGAGCAGCTGGTTTTGGGGAAGCAAAAAGAAGTATGCAATGAAGAAGAGGCTGTTTTGACAGTCCAAGACAGCCATGAGCCAAGTGGCAAACAAGAAGAAGACAATGCTGCCCCGACTCCTTGCTGGACCCAAGGTATTATGCACTTCCTAAGCATAGGCCTATGCCCTCCAGAGATGAACAAGACCCAAAGGAGACACTTCAGATTGCAGGCTGTCCCGTATGCCATTGTTGATGGAGTTTTGTTCAAGAAAGATGTGAATGGAGTGCTGCTGAGATGCATTAGCACAAAGTCGATTCAAAGGGTTGGAAGAGTTTCATGATGGACCAGCTGGTGGCCATTTTGCACCAAGAGTGACAGCTCTAAAAATCATGAAGGCTGGTTATTATTGGCCTAAAATCTTCAGTGATTGCTATGCATGGATCAAGAGGTGTAAGAATTGTGCATTCTTCACAGAAAAGAGAGACTGCTTGCCCTTCCATTGCATCCAATCTCAGTTGACCAGCCATTCATGCAATGGGGTTTGGACTTCATTGGAGTCATTAATCCCAATTCAAGCCAAGGGCACAAATGGATTTTGACAACCACGTACTACTTCACCAAATGGACAAGCAAAGAGCACTCAAAGAGGCAAATGAGTCTAGCATCTTAGACTTTTATGAGGGGATAACAACCAGATTTGGTGTACCTGCCACAATAATCTCTGATAATGCATTGGCATTCATTGGATCTAAGGTGACTGAGTGGGCTGTCAAGAATGGTATTTACCTAAGCACTTCATCGAACTATTACCCTCAGGGTAATGGCCAGGCCGAGTCTACAAACAAGAACTTGTTGAGGATCATTAGGAGGACTCTTGATGAGAATCAGAGGTCTTGGCATACCAAGCTGAAATCAGCCTTATGGGCTGATAGGATAACTCCCAAAAGATCCATAGGTAACTCTCCATTTAGGCTTGTCTATGGAAGAGAGGCAATCTTGCCCATGTCACTTGAGTTGCCAACATTGGAACTCATGAAGCAGCTGGAGTTGCTTGAATTTGAGCCCATGGAGGTGAGGTATGCAGAGTTGATGGAGCTGCAAGAGATCGAAATCAGCATCCCAAGCAATGGAAAAGGATCAAGCTTTGATCAAGAAGACCTTTGATAGAAAGGCCAAGGATAGATCTTTTCAAGTTGGAGATCTAGTGTTGAAATGGGATGTGGATAGAGAGAAAAACCGGGAAGGCATTCAAAATTTGATGCCATTTGGAGTGGCCCATACATGGTCACAAAGTGCAAGAACAACAATGCTTTCCAATTGGCCTCATTGGATGGTGAAGAACCGCAGATTCCACCAATGGAATCTATCTCAAGCGTTTGCTTCTAGAGGGAAGTTCACTACCTTTGTAAATATTAGATTAGATTTTCTTTCCTCCAAGTGCTTGTGCACATTGTTTTTTCATTGTAGGTTAGTTTTGTTTTCCTAAGTGCTTGGGCACAACTTGCTGTCCATGGAGATGTTTAGCAAGTCCTTGCTTTCATCAGTGACATTCCATCTTCCTCCTTGCACATTCTCGAGTCGGCTTAGGGTTCTAAATAGAATATTTGATGACTCCATGCCCAATGGACTCGCTTCAGTGCAATCGGTATCTTTTATCTAGCAGTAGCAGTATCCCCGCCGAAGTCACCAAATTGTTATCCAAATTCACCCCTGTGGTTAAATTGATAACATACATCGAATTCTCAAGTCCCGTGCAAATTGATTGATCAGGAAAAAATCATGTTTCTGTGGTCCCCTCATATTTTTCTAACTCTCCTGTCCAAGTTGAAAAGAGCAAGTTCTGAGAAAAGGTGAAAAAGCTGCAAAAACAAGCTTGGGCCAGAAAGAATTGTGAAAATTGGCTAAGTCCTAGTCCTCGCAAAAAATGGGACATGAGGGACGACATCGAGAGACGGATCGGCCAAAAAGCCTCCAGGTGGCCCGCGAAGCAAAGGGACATCTGGGATAAGGATGATGCGAGGCGCGAGAAGCCGATCCGCCAAGGAGGAAGAAAATTGACTAATCACCGAGAAAAATAGTTTGGGACATTCGGGCCGTGAGGACGCGAACCACCCGGATCGGCCAAAACAGAGAACTTTACGCTGGGACAATCGGGCAAGAGTACGTGGCGACTAACGCGGCCCGAACCGAAGGCGAATCGGAAGAATTTGTCCCCAACCCGGGCAAGTGGGACAAAGGTACGCGAAGGACGCGAACCGCCTCGGCCGTTCAACGGAATGGGGAACTTTCACACTGGGACATCTGGGCCATGAGTGCGCGGAGGACGCGAACCAGCCGGTTCACCCGAAACAGAGAAATTTCGTATTGGGACAGTTGGGACAAAGGGACGCGTGGGACGCGGATAGCCGAAAAAGCCGAGAGCCAATCAGATTGTGCCACGTGTCATCGGTAGATAAGGGACAAGGAAGCCCATTTTGGGTGGATCGGAGGATTCTGTCCCAAACAAAGCACTGGGACATCGGGACAAAAAGACGCGAAGGGCGCGAAAAGCCGCAGCAGACCCGCGGACCAATCAAATCGCGACACGTGTCACAAGGGAGAAAGTCCAAAAGTCAAAGGGTGAGGTTTCAAGCACTGACCCAAGCCAATCAAAAGAGGACACATGTCCAATGAAGTAGGAAAACCCATGGATAGAGAGGAGAGAGAATTACATATCCAATCAGCGCATGCCACGTGTCATCCAGGTGGCAGAGCGCGGGAAAATTTTCAAAACGCATTTTCGCCTGTTTTGTGCCCTAAATCTTCAGATCGACATATCTTTCGATCCAGAGCTCAGATTTGCACGTTCTTTATATCAACGGAAAGCTTGTGAAATTATCTACATGATTTTGGGGTTAATCTTGAGTTTTGGTGTAGTCTAGAGAGAGAAAATTGAGAAACGGCTCTGACGCATGTTCATGGCCAGAAGTGACATTTCAACTGACAGATTTAATGCAGAATGGGTCGCATTCTCCTGTAATCCAGTCAAAATGATAGGGTATGGGTTTGTAAGGTCCCCCATGCCATTTTAATGCACCTGCAGTCAAGAAGGGATGGGCTCTCATGTTTTTGTACGTTTTCTGTCCCCTGGGCTCGACCCATGCAATGTAAAAGCCAGATTTGGCTCATTTCTAAAGGGGGAACAATTTTTGACATAGCAACTTCTTCTTTCAGCTCCAGCAAGTGACTGAAGCAAGGATCAGACCTCTCCAAAGATTGTAATAGTTTTCTTTTACCTCTCTGAGGGTGTAATGTGTGTTTTTGACACTGGAAATGATAATGCAAGCTCTGTGAATGGGTTTCAGTCCTCTGTTTGTATTATTTGCTTCATTTTAGATCCTAAATTATACCTTATATCACTGTATGTTTTATGTTGTGAACTTTGGTCTCTGTGTCTATTTGCATGACAAATATGTTTCACCACTCCTTTTGGTGCATCACCATCTTTAGTTAGTTTCAATTTTTGCACTTCTACCCCTGTCTCCTTGCAAGTTAGAGTAGGATTAGGATCTAAACCTCTGTAGTTTTGCAAAATATAGATCTAAATCAGAGGAGTTTGAGGAACCAGCCTCTAATCTAGAGATTCCTCTCTCTTGGAGAGAGGTTTCCATGTTGCCACAAGTCCCCACACGAAGTCCATGGGTGCTATGGGAACCTTTCTCTTGAGTTGACCTAGATGGTCAGAGATCCAACTTGGACTTATGGGAGAGGGAGTAGAGGGAATGGAAGAAGAAACATGAGTGAAAGGGGAAGCAACTGAAGAGGCCGTAGGGAAGAACGTTGAGACACTTGGTGGTGGCATCGATAAGGAGTCTAATGTGCTACCGATTTTAGGGCACTGGAGTTACTATTAGGGAAGAAAAGGACATGGAGGCTGAAGGGATCTATAATTGGATGGAGGGAACACTAGGTGATAGATCCACAAGAGAGGACAAGATGGAAGAGGTGGGATATGGAAGGGAGGAAGGGAGAGAAGAAGAAACATCCATTACGATAGATGCTTCAATGATAGGGGGAGGAGAAGGAGCAGAAGAAGGAATGGTAGGTACCTCAGTGGTTGTTGCTGTGACCACATCCTTAGTGGATGTGTTTGTCAAAACTTCCGTGGTCTCTTCTAATTTACACTGAGACACCAGGTTGACCAATTTCTTCTCAGAAGTAGTAGGAGGACTTTGAGGAGCTTCTTCTTTGCTTGATTCTCCCTCCTTATCTTTCCCTTTCCCTTTTGGCACTTAGGCGCCTTTGAGGTGCTCTTCCTGAAGGAGAAGTAGTGAAATCTACCCTGAGGTAGATGAGACCATTCTATTTGCACCAATGTTTAGTGCTTGTTACTGTAACGTGTGTGCTTGACCCTTTCTTGAATGGTCTTTGGTGCCTTGGCTCTGTCGATCTCTACAAATGGGAAATCGTACACATCCGTGTCAAGGTAAACTTGATCAATTTCTTGATCAGGCTCTTAGAATATTTTTGGAATGATGGCCATGCCATAGTGTTTGATCTATTCCAGAGCCACTGGAATGATCCTTTTGCCTGAGATCTATTTTGTGTGTTAGGTCGATGTAGATGTCCTCAATCTCAGGATATGGATAGGATCAATTTTTTCCTTTGGGAGGTAACCCGACAATCGAAGGTAGGCTTGGGTGGGAAGTTGTGCTTTAGATTCAGTAATTCAAGCTCGATATACATTCCCATGCTTTGGCTAGTGTGGTGCAGGTGTATTGGACCAATATAAGGGGAATGGAGTTCCTCCCTTATTTCTCTTCATGCATCTCTCATGGTATGTGATTAGTTGTCTTGAAAACTCCAAGAGAATCAGCTTAGGCCCTACATACCTTGGTAGCTTGGTCAGTTCACCCTTAAATTTCACCACCCTGAGATAAGTGAATGTGGGAAATTGAGTGAACAAAGCTCCCCACTTCTTTGTGACAATGATCACACTTGGGATGGTCCGACCATGTCTCATATTCAGCCTCAATAGGCAGATCACCTAATAGAAGAAGGCGTCGTTGATTTTTGAGAACTGGGGGATGCTATTCTTGAGCCTGAGCTCTAGGTAGTATTCATATATTTTGACCTTGGGCCATACCCCATTCCGAGCTAGGCCTGCGAAATCTCTCACTAATGTTGCAGTGTATACAACATAGGAATTCATATAGAACTTCCTAGTTGTCATGACCTATTGAAGTTGCTGAGAGATGGTGTCACTGATGATTTCCCCGCCTAAAATGCTGCTCAGGCACATTCTTGCTCATGGTCTCTAAGTACCTCAGCATCCATTTATGGAAATGATGGGCATCAGGAAGCCCAAACACTCTGCTTAGGAAGGTGATTATATCACTCAGTTCCTCATTGAAGTCACTGCAGTGGATGGTCTGTGGCCATCTGCTCACCGACTTTTTGTTCTTAAGATATAGCTCGTTCATCATTTGCATACACTTGTCCTCATTGTCGTCCCATGCCTTCTTGCAGTCTTCTAGGCTTATGGTGACATACTGGCTGTGATGAGGAATGCCCAGGGTTATTTCAAAGTGACGAGCAGTTAGGTCGATGACCGTCTTTCCCTCTTTATCTTCAACACATCTTGTGTCCTTGTTATAGCATCAAGCCACCAACATGATGAACTCATTATTAATAACACTTACTAGCAGCCCAGCTGTAAAGTGCAATCCACTGCCCACCAGTTTGTTCATCCAGGGGCCACTAGTTGCCTGGTTGGTTCTCACCCAGAAGTCTTCCATATCAATGTGCCCAAGCTTGGAGTCTCTGATATTGAGATCACTCTCTGCATATGAGTCAGGCATCCTGACTTTTTGATATTTGTACTTCATCTCTTGTTCTATCAACTTTGCTTTTCCTTTAGACTTGGTTGGCTTTTTGCTTGACGAAGACATGTGTGAGCTTGAGGATGGTTGTTGTTGTTCTACAAGGAGAATCAAGGAGGTCCAACATAGAAGAGCCATGTCAACCGTCATGTTATTCATAATGAAAGCTTGCAGAAAGAAGAATGAGCAATTATAAGGCTTAGGGCGCAAGGCGCAAGTTCATAACATGTTGTAGAGGCTTAAAAAGGCTAGGCACACTTTTGGGGATGTCAACATGTAAAAAGGTGTGCCTATGTTGATAGGGGAAAAGTTGTGCAAAGGGTTATAAAGGGCACACTTTTGAGGAGTGTTGCACAAAAGGTTTTAGTGCCAAGGAGAAAGGCGTGGGGTGTAGTTTTGTAACACACAACATGGCATGTTGATGTCAAGGATCATGCACCTGTACCTTAGAAAATTTACTTTAATTGGGCGCTGAAAAAGATGGTGTTGCATGGATTTTAAGTGTGACCAAGGTGTAATTTAAGAATGTGTTACAAAGGACATCGTGTGCCAAAGGAAAATAGCTTGGCATAGATTTGGAGGACACAACATTCAATGTTGATGTTGGTCAGGATGCGCCCGCACCCTTACAAGATTGCTAAGTGTTTATACTGGGCGTGGGTTAGGGATATGTTGCATGCGAAGATAGTGCACCAAGGTGTGACTGTGGGGAGTGTAACATGAAAGGACAGTGTGCCACAGTTTAGATAATTTTGCACTTTCTTTGATTCCTTTTCTCTTTACATGACTTTTCTCTCTCTTTGGTTTTGCAAAATGGCAGGGAGGAGAGGGACTTCTTGCAAGGCAAGTAAGCAGATATATAAAGGATGGTTCCTTCTGAGGCAGAGCCTTCTCAAATTTGCAGATCTGGAAGGAGGGATAAGGCGGTTTCAGATGGTTATGGAGTGGTAGTTTATTCATTTTAGATTTAACCTTTTAGATTTATAACAACCCTAAAACCTATCAATAACCAAGAAACAACAACCATAAACAACAACAAGAGTGATAAAATCCACTTACTCAATTTTATAAAGGATGAAGGATGACGTGGGGTCCACAAACTCAAAAAATGGCACGCGGGCATGACAGGGATAGCTGACAGCGTAGAGGAAATTTTTTCACAATTTTCAATTATTGAAAAGATAGGTGTTATATGCCTATATATAGAAAACCTGGCATTAATTATTTCACCAACTTTCTTTGGTGTGGTTTTTCAAGTGTCGACACAGGTTTAAATGTACCTTGGCGCAAGTTTGTTAGCGTCGACATAACACTTTCAGTGCCTTAAGCACACATTTGGATATGTCAACATGATAATTTCAGCGCCAAAGGGTATAAAGGTGCACAATTTTCATGATGTGAACATGATATCTCTAGTGCCTTAGGAAAATTTACTTAGCGTACATTTTGGTGTGTTGACTTACCACTTCTCACACCTAAGCATGGATATTTGGCACATGTTTAATAATGTTGACATGTCATTTCTTGTGTCTAGTTCAAAAAGGTGAAAATGGCTAAGTTCTTTAAAAATTGATTTTCGAAAAGAAGTTTTAGGCCATTTCGAATGTTAACAGACCCCCTCGGGGGACTAACATAGAAATTTGGTATGGTTATCTATAAAATTTCCCTTGTCAATTTTACAGGATAACATGATCTATGGAGGAAGACATTGTGGGAAGGAGTTGAGGTTCACACAAAGGATATGGAGGCTGAGTATTTTATGATACCCCATCTTGGAAAGTGTGGGAGAGAATCCCCTTCAACTTCTAATGAGATTTCATCACATGGAGAAAGAAAATCCATTAGCGTGTATCTGAACCCACCTGCTGACTAACCCATGGCGCTTGGTTTTCTAGATCAAGGAAAAAGTATTGTTAACCCAGGTGGTATCAGTGGGAGTAACCGATCTATGCTTAGGAGATATAATTTCTTGTTTGGAACATCTATGGATGTGTAAGCCATTCCTGTATTTTGAGGAATCTTTGGACAAGGTGCAAGTACATAAGGATTGGATATCGCATTTGGGATTGACACGGAACATACAACTGGTAGTGGGAAAATATCACAAACCATCGGTGTGTAGTTCAGTGGGACGTTGGGAACACTAGGCACGACCACTTTAGGACCTTTTCTGACTATAGGAGGTGGATTTAGTGGGCCAAGAAGAAACACCGAGAGGAAACCAAGGTTTTGGATCGGGAGGACAAGGACTTGGCCACCTCCCCAAGTGTTTTTTGAGATTTATTTTCACTTACCAGACTATAGGGGTATTGAATATGTTGTAGAGCATGTCCACAAGTGTGAACTACTATGGTGTGTGAAAGGGATAACTACCCCAGAGCAAAAGGTTAGTCAGCTTGCAACAACGTTGCAAGGACATGCACATAGTTTGTATAAGAAGTATGACCCCCATCGGATGGTGGTAGACTAAACCACATTGAAGAACACTTTCCTAGCAGAGTTCCACATCCCTGAGTTTGATTAGAAGAGCATCATCGCTCTGAAGGAGATCTAGTAGGGAATGGTAGAGAGTGTGCGAGAGTGTGACACATGTTTCAAGACTCTCTTGTCAAAACTATCCTATGAAATTCATCCTTCTGAACATGCTCAATGGTTTTTTAGAGGATTGACAACACCCTTTTAAAGGGATCTGTCGCACAAGAATTTCACAGACACTGCACGAGGCATTGGCATTTTCTCTACACGCTAAAGCTGTTGGGAGCATTAATATTGGTGTCAGTCCTTTTCTGGAGGCTCAAATTGCTGTAATGGCCAAGCAGTTGGAGAAGCTTTCTACAAACTTAGCGCATGAGGTTCGTAGTGGGCTTTGGTGTACAAAATGTGAAGTGGAGAGACATGCAAAGGATAGTTTCCCTTGGAAGTTGGTGCATGCTATGTTGGTAGACTATGAGATTTACCATGGGGATCATGATGCAAGTAGATGCCCTCTACTCTAATGTGTAATTTGTAAGAATGTTTCTTACTATTGCAAGATTTGTACCTCTACGATCCATGATACTAAGGATTACAAACTAATTGATTTAATCCATGATGCTATTGATTTGGGTGTGTGCGGACTACCCTTGTAATTTGTTCAAAGGATTATGACCATCGTTATAAGGACACATAGATGGAGGAGTGCGTGGAAGAGGTCTTCATGAAGGATTTCTTGGTGGCGGAACTACAAGTGGAGGATAAAGTGAGTTCCGAGAGGAATCTGTTATAATTGTGGATCTACAAAGCATTACAAACATGAGTGTCTTAATATATTACAATGTTCATGGTGTGGAAAGAAACATAAGTACGAAGAGTGTCTAGAACTTTATGAGCATATGAACTAGCAGCACCGGAAAGACAAAGGCGTTGGGATGGTGAGCATCAAGAAGGCTGATTCACAGTGGATGCCAAGAGTGGCGTGTGAATCAGGGCTAAAACCTATGTTGGTCATGAAGTGAGCAGAGGCCGTGTGCACTAGGGAGATGCCAAGACAAAGGACACTAGTTTCAAGAGAGGAAGTGGTACATGGAAATTATTCAGTGTAGACACCAAAATTGAGTCAAACTCTCCTTAGTCCCTTTTCAAATAGCCAACTTAAAAATATTCACTTAACCATGACCCTTTTACCCACATTAATATTCGTTTAATTATTTATAATTAAATTAATACTCATCCTCACTTAATTAATTATTTAATTACCTTAATTAAAACTAATTTCCACATCACCTAGACACCTCAACCCATCACCTCACCTAGACACCTCATCATAAACCTATTCTTAGCATGTTTCCTTTTACTAGGACTCAATATTCTCTCACCATAACTAACTAAGACTTAGTTGAACCCTAAAATAACATGTCTATTCATCCTCTAACCACATTCCTAGTTATCTAAGTGTAAAATCCCATGTTGATCCACGAGAATAGACAGAGCTGGCCAAGATCTGTTATTTTTAGTAAACCTAGGATTTCCCACCTTAACCGACGTTGGTCAACCCTAAAGCAGATCTTTGGACACCTAAACCATCTTGGTTACCATATATTCATTTTGGTAACCTTGTTTGAGAGGTTGGCCACATTCTTGAGTTTTAGAAAAAAGGATATCTACATGCAAGCAAAACCGATCCCTTTCACACATCCAGACAGCCATAGCTAGCACCAAGATGGATCCGAAGGTATTTACATTCACAGTAGCATTCGGGAAGCACTATCATGACACCGAGCACCACTCCATAGATCAACCATCACCATCATCCAACCATGAAATATACAAACACTAGTAAGTGTATATCGTAACCTTCATAATTCTATACTTATTCAAATTACAAAGTTTCTTCATCTCTATTTATCAAAGCATCTATTTACATTTTTCATCCCACGCTTGTTACCTTCTGTGAATCCAACCATTCCATCACCCACAATAATTTAATCACCTATACTTGATTCTGAATAACTCTAAGTACCCCTAGCACCATTGAAAACCTATCCATTTTCCTCAAACTCACTACCTTACCTCAAAAGGTTCTCAAAACTATGTTTATTGAACTTCTACCATCCTTAACCATCGTTAGTTCCCTCCTAACCATCGTAGGTCATATGTCATTGATGTTGGTCTCGTATCGGTAATCTTGCTAATAATAGAAACTTAAAAACCTACATCCAAGAAACCCAAACTACCCAGGATCTAACCCTGACCTTTTCCAGTACCTTGACTACCTACCCTACTTCTAGATCTGATCATAACCTAGCATGCTATATTAGATTTTCTTATCATATTTGGATGAGATACCTAAATCATATCAAATATAATAGGACATTATTTATTTATGACATTTCTTACATTAAGTTGTATTAAATAGTGGGTTGAATGCCACCAAGGAAGTACTACACTTTTTGGATCTAGCACACGCTAGGCATCTCGATGACATATATTATTTAACTCTCTTTTGTGGTCTTGTTGTGTATTTTAGGTAGTTCCTCCTAGCCAAAAGGAAGCTCTCGCAGTTAGCATTGGATCAAGAAGTCCGAATGTTTGCACAACCTTTAAAATGACCATCACAACAGGTATTCCTCCTTGGCCCATCACCTTATCTATTTCATCAAATCCATAAAGAAAGAGGTCAAACATTTTGGCACACCTGGTGGGACCCATCAGGGGTTATTTTGCATTTTATTTATTCTTATCTAAATTTTTTTATTTGTTTCCCTTTTGAAAATATTCCACATTAATTTTCTTCTCTGGAATCTTCCCCCTCTTTCTATTGTCTATAAGAAATTATGTTTTTAGTGCTATAAAAATAACACATCTTTATTTCATTAGGATTGCATTAGTGAAAGAGCATTCCTATTCCTATTCATCACTTGCTACATCAAATATCACATTTTGATTTGGGTTTAAAACGCTTACATAGAATTTTGATTAGTTGCATTATATCTTAGATTAAAACTAAGGGCAACCTATACACTAAGTCACGTCCAACCGATGGTTGACTGTTGAATCATAGAAGGCACTTTCTCTCTTCTCTCTTTTTGTCAAACTACACAAATTGTAATTTACACATCTTCTTAAATAACATCTTACGAAAGAGATTGTCAACGATCACATGATTAGAGGATTGACGGTGGACACCCGGTGGTTATCTCTATGCAGTCATCACCTCGAGAAAGGCTTGCCCCTACCAAAACATAACCTAAAACCTCACCTTTAGAATTTCCTTCTTCGTAGGAAGCCTTCCCAACCAAAAACTTTGTTCTAAATTTCTGATTCAGTCCTTAAATATCATAATCTAAACACACTAAATTCACTTTTAGGATTACGTGTTCTTTCTTAGCTTTGTTATCGACTTTGTTTTGAGGTGTGAGGTCGTATTCTCTATTTTTCTTTCCTTTCACACTCTATAATCATAGTTGGTGTATTCCAACTACTTTTGAGTGTGTTAGGACTCATTTGTTTACCATATTTAGACTTCTGGGTTGGTGCCTCATTCATATTTAATTCACAAAAACAATTTTTCTTCATTCAATAGATTTCACAAGAATCGCCATTGGTTTACATTTGACCGTCATCGGTTTACTACGACGATGTCGATTCCTTGTGCTTTTGGTCGTTTACCCAAAGAGCACTAATCTCATCTTCTTCTCTGTTTAAAATATTTGGAAATTCCCATATCCTCTCTGCATTCTAATATTATTGAGTAAACATACCTTCCACACTTGACTTTCCTCGTTTCTATAACGCCGTTAAAACAAACCACTTGAGACCCAAGAAACAACCTAGGATTAGTTAGGAAAAATTATGGAATATTTTTTTGTTTAAAGGAGTCTACTACCAGGTTACAAGGCAACAACTACCACTAATAGATTCCAGAACAATTCAAATTCACTAGAACATAATTTTCCTTTATTAACAATTATTAGAGGTCACAAGGTCCAAAATTTAGGGTTAGAAGTTTCAATTAGGTTCAGAGGGTAAATTATCACCATACCCACTCTCTAACAGGATTAGAGTTTCAAATTACTTTTTCTCACACTTAAAAGATTCAAAATTTCCCTAAATTATTTCCATTTGATAGGAAATTTTCTCACCTTTCCAAAGTGATATAAATAAGTCCTCCTAACTCCTCATAAAACTCAAGTTATGGGTCGCGGGCCTTGGGGTGAAAATTTTCCCCAAGAGCGGGCCTACGGGCCCAGGGGATGAAAATTTTCCAAAAGGCGGGTTGGCGGACCACGAGAAGGCTTTTGAATTTTTTTCCTGTGTGGGGGTAAAACCACTTTCTCACCCACACCTCCGTAGGTCCGAAGAGGACACATGGCGCCCTAAGCCAAAAGAAAAAAAGAGGAAAGGCGGGGCAACGGAGTACTTAAGAAAATTCGCAAAGGAGGGTGAAAGGGATAAGTTGCATGCATGGGCCCGCGCGTCTGTGGAAAGGATTTTTCCAAGGTAAGGGTAGGAGTGTGGGGCCACAGAGGTAGTTACAAAATTTTCCAAAAAAACAAAATTCAAAAAGGATAAAGTTTCAAGAGTTCCGCCCCTCTGCCATGCCACATGGCAGTACCTAATGGATGCGGGATTGCGGGCTGGTGGAGGAAATTAAGAAAATTTTCCAAAATTTTAAAAACCACCAAGGAAGAAAATGGTGTCGCACCTTCACCATTGCCTCATGAGGCCATGTGGCAGCTTCTGATTGGCTGTAGGGCGGTAGAGAGAAAATTTTAAAAATTTTCCCAAAATTTTTTCTAAGTCCCAAGGGAAAATTTTGGGCCATGGGCTTGCAAGGAAAATTTTCCCAAAATTTAATGCCAAGTGAAGAAAACTTCAGAAGGCCATAATTTTTGATAGAAATATCATTTTTGGGAAAACGGAGACTTTCTGGAAAGCTCTCAATGCCCTCTTTGCACATGAGTAATAAATTTTAGATTTTGATAAATTTTAAGGGGTCAATTTCATGAAAATGTTCTACAGGATTTTTAAAAGATTACTTGTAAATTTTAACTTAATAAATTTGGTTCAAATTTGTCATTCTTTCTCTTCTAACATGTCAAATAGACATGGAGGATTGTTCTAAGAAGATTTTTAAGATGTATTGGAAGGTAATTTTTCTTGATTGATTTCCAATTTGAATTTTTACAACTTCTGACAAAGAAAACGGACTGTGAAAAGTTTGGGCCCGATTTTGTAATGTTTTAAAATATTTCCTTAAGTGTTTTTTTGTCAAATTGAGTTCATTGACATCATAGCATGCTAAATTTTAATGTTTTAATGTTGATTATTGGTTGCAGGTTCGAACTGTTCATTTTAGATGAATTAATTGCCAGTTTTAAATTTTGAGACAGAGATCAATTTCTAAAGGATCTATTTATCATTTTTCATCATTCAAGTATGGAAATTTATTCTAATCCTAGTCAAATCCATTTATTTGATTCAATAAACCATTTACTAACTAAAATGCAAAGTCTGATTTCCAATTCTGTCATATTTTCAAAAGAACAAAGTAATACAATTCCTTTCATACGTATTCCTTTCTTTCAACCAGAGATTTCAATAACATTTAAAAATCAGATTTAAATGCAACAATGCAAATGAAGAAAGGTATTGCAATCCTTTTATTGATTTGAATATACAACTTTACATCTTTCAATTTCTTGAATGTAATAACAGATTTCAATTTCTTTCTTTCCAACTTCAAAATTCATCATACAGATTACATTTCCTTCACATTCTTTCAAAGAAAAAACAGAGTCTATCTTTTTTCATTTCACTTTACAAATTTCATAATCCATACAACATCTTTCCATTTCCAAAACATTTACAATTTCATCCACTTCAAAGTGGGAAAGGTTACAAAAGAATTTATTTCACAAGAGATCAAACTATCTTTCTCCTCTACTCCAGAACAACAACATTGAAAGTTCCCTTTTCTTCCAATTTTATCACAACAAAAGTGGGGAAAGACAATTCTCTCCACCCAACTAAGACATCTAATGAAGAGGATAAGCCATCCTTATTCATTGGCCCCCTGAGCTCAACCACAATGCAATAAGAAATGTATTTCAACTCATGGAAATAATAGGCTTCCACAAACACACAACATTCTTTCAACATGCACATTTCAAATTAAAAACACAAAGTCCAAACAAAACAACAATTTACAACTGCATTTAAACATTAAGACATAACTCAGGCTTCATCATGTAAGCCAAAGGAGTAAGAGCTATTGGGGAAGTTGTTTATGCCTCCCAATGGGAATTGGGCATCCACCTATAACAAACCACCAATATAATTCATCACACATATCCTTATGCCCCCACAATCCCTCCTTATGCCCCCACAATTTTCCTTATGCCCCCACAAAGTAATAAATGCAAGCTATTTCTTTTCCATGGTGGATCCCAATCCCAAACTCCCTCCACAAGAATTTTGATGCCACTAGCATTCCCTTATGCCCCCACATGGATTCCCCATAGCCTTCTCCTACACCATTCCTAGGTAGTCTACCCAACCAGCCAACAAACACACAAAACATTCACCATTCACACAAACATAAAAAGAAATAAAAACATAAATGAAGAGCTAAGCTCCTACCTCTCCATGGTAGATTTTGTTCCAAAACAACAAGCTTTCAATGTCAAAAATACAGTCCCAAAATCAGCAACCAACAAGCATGCAAAGTTCTCCAATCAACAAGAAAATTCGCCCCAAGGAAGCATGCAAAATGTTTCAACAACCCAAAACAAAGCAAGGAGTTTCAATTTTATAGAAGAGGGAAGAGAAGAGGATGAGGTGGATCCATGTAGGATGCCACATCACACATCCTCAACTCCAACACAAAAGTCAAATTCATTCTCCAATGCACAATAAAGAGGTGGGTGAATAATATGACAAATAAACTTACACACTCCAAAAATCCCACACCCCAAAGGACTGAATTTAATAAAATGTAAGAAGAGTGCAATTAAAACTTACAATTTGTCTTCCCAAAATGCATTAAAAAAGTCTAAAATCAACCCTCCAACCATAGGTATGGTTGGTAAATAAAATTAAGAGGTATGGGACAAGTTTTACTTGTCCCACAAGCCTCCAAAATCAGCCTCCAAGGACAAATTCGAATTTCCAAGGAGGTGGAGTGTTTCATACTCCAAAATCTGACTTACACAACTCTTACACATACTTACACATACTTACAACATTTAATACAAAATCCAAAAACTTCTATAATTACTTTCTTATATCCCAAATTTGATTTATTTATTTATTTTAACAATATGATTACTCACATTAATTCTCCACAATTAAAAGAATAATGAAAGGGGTAAATGCATCAAAAAATAAACACATGCAAACAATAATAAAAGAAACCACATTAATAAATACACAAAGCCCCTTGGTCACATTCAAAGGTAATCCTCCCATGGGAATCCCTAAAAAATATACAACACACACAACAAAACATGTTGTCATGGTGACCTTGTTAAATTCATCTAGAATTTCAATGTTGTTGGTCTCTAATCCCCTAATGTTTGTTGTGATAGTTTAACCTGTAAAACACAAATACCTCCTTCGGCCTCGTGGCCATATCAGAACATCCAACATGATATAAATATAATCACAAAATCATCTATATATATGAATCACAAAAACATCAAGGAAATCAACAATATCACTTACAATTTATATCAACAACTATATCATCATCATATAATGTCCATTTTCTAGGTCTACTCACAATATCCAAAATCACATGTCTGAACAACATTCAAAATATATCCATGTCAAATAGTATATCATCATCCACATATGAAGTGGTCTCTAATAATCATCATGCATCATAACCAAATCAAGATCAATAATAATCCATGGTCTAACATCTAACATCATACTAAATCAAAACCATAATAATGTCCATAATGTAATCACCAAGTATCAAGATTAATATCAAAAGGTGTCAAAGGGAAGTGGACACTATAGTTTTTGTCTCACTTACTTGAACTATTTCTTTCCCACAACATCCAAAATTAGTTAGTATGACTATCGGTCACCCGAGAATCGAAATTGGTTGGCCTAATGGATTCGGTCCTTTTGTTTTGATTTTAACCAAAGCACACTGCTAGTTCACCTCCCACAATAAAATCTTTTCCATCCTGCTATTTTCTATGTCATTTACATAATACAGTCTTACCAGGTAAACACTTATTCACATGGTGTTGACTTGAAACCAAACTAATGCCCTCGTATTTCATGCCAACCATCACCACTCCCACCTATTCCATCACTGCCATCCATCCTGTCACCTATCTAACTCATCTTATCCCCATTGCTACCGGTGACAAGGATTTTGCAAGACTCCTTGATTAGAACCCCATGGTCCTACAATACTATCTCACCCACTCATCCACTCAAGACTCCTTGGGATAGTTAATATACAACATGACCCTGTATCTATCCCTCTTGCTATCTCCCCCACCTATGTGTCGGCCTAGCACCACTTGGCGCTACCGTCATTCATTTTACCACATATGGTGTCTCAGCTAGGTCCCATAGCTGATATAACTATAGTGTTCATGTCATCTATCGCACTTGTGACGTCAATTTTTCCTATGATAGCCACCTTAAGAATAGCCCCATTTTCACCCACTACCTCATATATACCTATTACATCACAATCACCTCCGGTGTTGGAAACCTACAACCATTTCCATAACCTCATCCTTTATATCCCTCGGTCCTTACCCCTAATCACCACTAGAATTGTTACGACTACCCCACACACTTACACACACTACCAACAATCCCCAACCTTGTCTATCACTTATTTTGGCTATGTGCCACCTACATCTATTCCTCATGTGTAGTTCTCATACTCAACACAACCATAAACTAACATACCACCCACCTCATACATTTAGCATCAATTCCCTTTTTCTACGGGGGCACGCATTCACCACAACCTACCAATGACCTCATTAAGATGATGATGGAAAAGATGCAGACCTTAGAAGCATCTATTTATAGCTCCCGTAATTCTTTAACTTATGATGAAATATGTAACGAGCTTATCCATACATATATTCCTATTCTCCCTACCCCGTGCATATGGAAATGCCTAAATTCAATCACTTCAACAGTAAATAATACTCGTAGCAACACTTATGGTCATTCAAACATGGGTGCTACCTAATCGTCCATGATGACACTTTTCTCCTACGAACCTTCCCAATGTCCTTGACATGACCAACATTGGATTGGTATAGTGGACTACCAAGACATTCCATTTATTCCTTTAATCAAGTAGCCCAAGATTTCTTAAATCATTTTTCAATCCATGTTATCTAGAAAGTCACCATGACCTATCTCTATTCAACCCGAAAGTATGAAGATGAATCTATCGAAGATTTCGTTACCTACTGGTGGAGTTTTATCAACCAATTAACATTCTAACTACCTCATACGAACTTATTGGGTTGTTCACTAGGGCTTGTGCTAGACACATCTCACTAAATCTATAGGTACAAACCTTTTGAACCTTCGACAAAGCATTCACCATGGCACGAAAGCTGGAAATTTACACCATTGAAGAAAAGAAAATCCAATTACGAAACAATAACGCCTCATTCAAATCAAATGACTCTTTTCATCTTCAAAACCTCAAAAGAACTATTCAAAGACCAAAGGATATTCCAACACGGTAGTCCTCAAGGCAAGACCATCTCATCCTTCTAATCAAGCCCAACCTTCTTCTAATCTTTCCCCTATCCAGACCTTTCAGCTCTGGCAAGAAAATGGAAGTACACTTCAATTGGAGAGCCCTATTCTTCAGTCTTGGAAAATATTCTTAAAGATGGAGGCATTGAAATTCCTCCCATAAAACCTCATACAGGTTTTGATCCTACCCATCCTATGCATGCATGGTATAAAGAACACGACTATTGTAATTATCATCGTGTCAAAGTCCATAGTGATGGTAATGCATAACTTTTAAGAACATTATCCAAGAGATGATATATAATGGAGACCTTATCTTGGACAACCTGAATGTGTCGAGAAAATAAAAATTTACACGTCTTTAAAAATCCATTCCCTAACCATAAACCGTCATCTAATCAAAATAGTGAACCTTCATCTAACGAAAACAATGTCCGTGAAGTCCACACATTTTTTGATATCGTATCATCCGTCCCTTAAATACATCCTATTTCATTTATTGGGAAGTTCTAGCATGAGCTCCTCTACCAACAGAGGAGCATATCCCTTCTACTCCTTTACCCATAAAGGAGTACCCTTCATCTCTTCCTTCACCACAAAAGAACCCACACTTTCTACCTATGTCATTTCACCATTTACCTCACAACCTACCAAACAATCAACATTTTTAATTCCCCATCCACGGGAGAATCATCATCATCTTCTCTTCCACCAAGGGATAAGTCGACATCACCCCACCTATTATCTCTCCTACCCATGAGAGACTCATTATACATGCCACTACTGTTAGAGGTAGTTCCCCTCAAAGCATCCCGAACCCCATTGACATGATCTTGGCTCTTTTACCTATAGAGTCCGAGGCTAGCCAATTCCCTATCTTGTAAACATATTTTATAGGGATCACCACCAAACCAATTCCATCCTCTTATTTAGTAGTCCCATTTTCATGGTGACCAATCTCTTGGATTAAATTGATAATTCCATGCTCGGGGATGTCTTCGGCTCCCCTTTTCGATCTAAATGCAAATATTTAATGAAGATACTTCCACGATCTACCCAAGGGTATTTTTGGAAACCATATCAGTACTAACTATGCCTATTGAAACAACTTCTTCTTCGTCATATCTACCTACCCACGTCTATGTCTTCCTCTATAGCTAGACCCATCACTACCTTGGGTGTCATGTCGACATCAAGCCTTACTCACCAACGTGTCAAATTGGACTTAGAAGCACCATCTCAAACCCAAACCAACATTATCCCTCTTCCTAAAAGAAAACCCAACCTTTTAGGCCACATGCACTGGTCTTGCCTACCACACGTTTGTCACCTTCCCCATTTCCATCCATCCTAGGGCCCCATCCATCAACCCTAATCAAATAATCTTCTACCCAAGGCCAATAAAAAGATAAAAACCTACTACTATATCACAAGACTTTGTTACACCTCATTCAACCAATAACCAAACACCCTTACCCTCACCCTTGCACTTCTTGCTAGTTATACCTCCACTAGTTATATATAGCCCTAACCTTACCTATATGAATTCAACCCATGCCAACTACCCAACCTCTACTAACTACCTCTACCACAACTCATTTTCCCCATGGCTGACCTATCCTTTTCCACCATCTACTTTCCCTTTTACATCCCATACTCCCATGTCACCTTTACCCAAGAAGGTGCAACCCAAAGATAAGAATCTACTACCCTCCAATAAGGTAGTCAAACCAACAAAACCTTCCATCACCAGATCTTCTACCCCGCATTTACCCAAGCTGATGCCAACAAAACATAAGACCATACCACTTACGGACAGTGGACCAACCCTTCTTGTCTCCTATAAAGCCTCTTCCCTCACGATCGTCCACACCTTTACCCAAACCCACACTCACTTCCCATTATGATATGTTAGTAGGGTCCTATGCCAACATTTTAACTAATCTCTTAGAGACTTCCATTATCACATTACCACTTTGCTTCAACCTTATGAAAATCTCAAACCCAAACCAAAAGGGTTTGATGAAACCAAGATTTCATCGTGTGCTAGGACATGATGTACAAAATTATAAGGCTCTAAAAACCGTTCTTCTCCAACATTTTCCTCCTAAACAAAATGTAGATGATGATGACCTTCTTGATGAGGACCATTTTCCACCTTCACCTGTCACCACACATCATCACCCTTTACCCATTCAACAATCAATATCTCCACCCCCACAACCATTTTATCTACCTTTAAAATTTGAGATCAACATGGTCTGTATTATAGAGTTCTCCAAATCACCACCCAAATTTTAGTGCTCCCTACTCATTTCACAAGGCTCTTATCCACTGCTAGGGTTTTATCCCTCATGCCATTACACCTTTCATGGCACACCCTCTCCATACACCTACCATCATATTAACATGGTTCACGTTGCCACCCACACTCAGAGAGACAAAGGCAAGGAAAAATAAACTAACCCATCAACCAACCTAGTGCCCAATATGCCATCTGCACCCATACCCAAAATCACCATCCGTAGACCTACATACCTTATCTCTGATGGGGTCACCCATCACACAATGATAAAACAATTACATCAATCTCCTCTAAATATGTCTTTGTATGATCTCGTCTAAAATTCTAAATCTCATAAACAAGCCCTTATCAAGGTTTTACAATCCATTGAAGTTTTACTCAATGACCCAACACTAGTGGCCTCCATTATTACCCCTCACCACATGGCCTCGCTTACCAAATAATCTCCTTCTTCTACCCCCATGCCCACTCCTGAAGTCGCCGTCCTCAACTTCTCGATAAAGTTATTATACCTCTCGATCAGGATGAACATGATCTCACCCTTTTCATTTCCATCTATATTGATAATATACATGTACGATCTGTCATGATCAATGGTGGTGTTAGCATTAATATCATCTCCTCCCACACATACAATAAAATGTGTATCACTTCTAATTATATGCATAATAACCTTGTTATGCTGCACTCCTTCAATGATGCCATTACCTCCACCCTTGGCACAATTATCCTTCACGTTCACATAGGCCCTCACACTATCCTGAAAATATTCTATGTCTTAGAGGGGGAGTTCTAATATAACATATTGCATGGCAGACCTTGGATTCGCATCATGGGTTGTGTCCATTCAACTTTACATTGTTGTGTAAAATTCAAACATGAAGAACATAAATATACCATCCCCGCCGACCCATCACCATTCAACACTTGTAACATGTTGTACCAGCCCAACGATGTACTTTAACTAGTTAAGGCATCCATTACTACCCCCACTTCTCCATCTCCCATGACCCCATCCACCATAGTTTCTACCACCTCTCCCACATCTAACTCTTCTATTCCTACTACCTCCTTAGCCTCTGTAGGAAAGCCCTCTACTTCCCACCAACCGCTACCCCTCCCGCCTAATCATCTAGTGATTCATCTATCCCTACCACCCACATATTGACTACTTGATCCCTTAGAAGGATTTTTTCAATGCCTCACTGGGGAGTACTACCTATACAATATCAACACATTTCTCACTCCACAAGAGTATGGGAAACTTTTCCATCACCCTTGTTAATATTATGTGCATAGGTGAGGTTTTCCTTATGGTCCTCCCCACCTTCACACTAATCTAACGTATGGGGAATTGATATTGTCACTTATTCACCCAAACCTCCATCCTAAACACAACCATTTTCATCTAACCTCCAATCCCTTACTAACCTCCACTTTGCCCACACTTTCCTTCATTGTTGTGCATGGAAAGGATTTGGTTTCTATTTTTACAAACAAGGCCCTTGGGACTATCATTTCATATACTACCCATAAACACAATGATCGTAGTGGTATTGGCTTTACCACACCACCTTCCAAGAAGACCCGTATCGACCTCATTGAGGAAGATAAACCTTCTCCACCCTATAGTGCCCACTTCCCTTTGACACTTTTAGATACTGATTTTGATACTATTGATCATATTATGGACACTATTATGTTTTGTTTTAGTATGATGGTTAGATCATGGATTTTTATTGATTTGGATTCGGTTATTATGCATGATGGTTACTAGAGACATTTTCTATATGTGGTTGATGATATACTATTTGATAGGGACATATTATGGATATTGATTTGGACTTGTGACACTTGATATTTGGAGTAGACCTAGTATGGTAGATTCTTGATGATGATATAGTTGATTTATGAATTAAAAATGATAATGTTGAATTCTTGATATTGTTGTGATTCATGTGTTTAGATGATCTTGAAATGTTGTTTATATCATTTTAGATGTTCTGATATGGCCACAAGGCTGAAGGGGTATTTGCATTTTGTAGGTTAAAAATCACAACAATGTCGGGGGACTGGAGACTAACCATATTAAAATTTTGGGTGAAATCAACAAGGTCACCATGGCAACTATGTTGTGTGTTGTGTTTTTCTAGGAATTCCCATGGGGGATTTCCATTATATGTGACCATGGGATAAGTGTTTTATTTATGTGTTCCTTTTTGAATTATTGTTGTATGTATTTTGTTTAGTAATGTGTTCCTTCTTTTAATCTAATTTAAATGTGGGAGATTAATGTGAGAAATCATATAGTTAAATTTTATTTAAATTAAAGTGGGATGTGGAATGTAATTAATAAAGTTTTTGTTTTAGATATTAATGTTGGAAGAGTGTGTAAGTTAGTGTTAAGGATGTTTAAGAAATTTGTAAGAGTCTTGTAAGGCAGATTTTGGAAGGTCAAGCACTCCATCTTTTATAAAATTCGAATTTGACCTTGGAGGCCAAATTTGGAGGCTTGTGGGACAAGTTAAACTTGTCCCACACCTCTTAAAATGATCCACAAACAATGCCTATGTTTTGGAGGTTAAATGTTGGCATTTATAATGTTTTTTGAAGTGACAATATGTAAGTTTTAATTGCACTTCCCTTACATGTTTTAAATATGGTCCTTTTGGAGTATGGGTATTTTTGGAGTGCGTAAGTCATTTTTGTCATTTTATTTATTGTGATTTAGTGAAGAATGTTGAATTTCCTCTTGGGGTTGAGGAATAATGATGTGGCATCCCACATGGATCCACATCATCCTCTTCTCTTCCCTCTCCTATAAAAGTGAAACTCCTTTCTTGTTTATGGTTGTTGGAACTTTGTCCATTTCCTCTTGGGGGCGCATTTTTTTTTCTGTTTCTTTTGGAGCTTGTTGAGGAAGAGCTTGAAGTATTTTTTCTTTGCTTGAACATTGCTTATTTTGGACTGTATTTGGCATCTTGGAAAGCTTGTGAGCTTGGAACAAACTTCAGTATGGAGAGGTAGGATCTTGAGTTGTGTTTTAATTATTTTTCCTTCTCTTGCATGCATGTTTAAATGGTGTTTGTGTTTACATTCTTGGCTGGTTAGGTAGAATGCTTAGGGCATGGTGTATGAGAAGGCTATGGGGATTTCATATGGGGGCATAAGGGATTGCTAATGGCACTATTTTATTGAGGAGGGAGTTTTGGTTTGGGATCCACCTTGGAAAAGAAACTACTTGCATTTCTTACTCTTGGGGGGGCATAAGGGATAAACTTGGGGGGGCATAAGGAGGGGTTGGGAGATATAAGGTTTATGGGGTTGATATGTTTATTTGTGGTATGCATTTTGGTTGATGCCCAATTCAAAATGGGAGGCATAAGGAGTTTCCCCATAGTTCTTGCTCTTGTTTGCTTGCTTGATCAAGCCTATGTGTTATGTGTATGATTTTAAATGCGGTTGGGAAGCTGTTTTTGTTGGAATGTGTATTTTATTATTTGTATGTAATGTGAATAATACTTGTTTGTTGTGGAAGAATCCTTGTTTCCATGTGTTGATGTTCATACTTTATTTCAATATGGTTGGGGCTCGGGGGCCAATGAGGAAAGGATGGCTTCTCCTTTCTCATTGGATGTCTTGGTTGGGTGGAGAGCATTACCTTTCCCCTTCCTTGTTGTGATCAAGTTGCAAAAGAAGAAGAAATAAGCATGATGTTGTTTGGAGAAATAATTTCACAATATGATAGTCATTTCCCTTTGAGTAATTCAATGAAACTTCTCCCGCCTTGAGAGGATGAATGTATAAATGTTGTAATGTGAAGCATTGCATTGTTAATGGAAGTTGTAGTTGCATTGAGGAATGTAAAGAAGAGTTACACTTGTTTTATATTTTGGAAATAAATGTGAAGGATATTATAAGCATTGTAATTTGTATTTTGTAATCAAATCGGAAGAGTGTTCATTTGTAAAAGTGTCATAGAATTAAGAATAAAAGATTGAATTAGTTTCAAAATTGGATTGTATACTGGAATTGTTTTGCTTTCCAAGAATGATATCTCTATTTTGAAAAGGAATAAGAAACAATGTTGTTATTGTATGTATTGTAGCTTGAAATCAAATAGAAAGGAAAGTAACAAAATTGCATTGATGATCAATGAAGGATTACATTCCTTTCTCAAAAGTGTTTTACCTTTTTCAAATTTTATCTTCTTCATTGGAAATATGAGTTTTACTTGTTATGAGAAACCTCCGTTAGGAATGTTGAAAGAAGAATGCATATGGAATGAAAGTCAAATTTTTTTTTTGCAAAATGTATATTAAAATTGAAATTAGAGATGTAGTCTCTTTTAGAATTGGATGGAGGATTTAATAAGCAATGTTTTTGACTAGGTTAGAATCATGTGCATAATTAAATGACAAAATGGAGATTTCAATTAAAGAAATAGTTCATTGTAATATACTTCATCATGAAAACTCACATTTTAATAAAAATGAAAAGTTCATTCTTGCACTAAAAAATAAGTGATGAAACATTGAAAATTATACTTATTAATACCTAAGGAACTCAAATTCACTATAATAGTCAAGAATGAAAATCCAAAACTTAATGAATTTCAATTCGGAGCTTGCACAATCATTTTTCCGTCTATTGTCGAAAAAATGCAACCTTGAACAGATTGGATAAATTGACTTCCCTAAAACACTCTAAACCCTCCCTAGACTGATACTCCATGTCTATTTGACATGTTGAACGAAGGAGGATTTCTAATTTTATCAAAATTATAAGTTCGAAAAATCGCTAGTTTGCCAAATAAAGGCTTGTAGATTGTTTTTACAACATTTACCCTTAAAAATTCATCAAAAAGTAAATTTCATGTTCTCTCTGTACAAAGAGGGCTTTGAGATATTTTCAAAAATTCCTCATTTTCCAAAAACTGAGCTTTCTAGCTCAAGTTATGACACTTTGAAGTTTTTGTGTCTTGGTGGGAAAATTTGAAAAAAATTTCCCTAATGGGCCCGCAACCCAAAAATTTCCCATCAAAATTGCCCTTAGAAAATTTTGAAAATTTTGGGCTCGAGAAAATTTGCAATTTTCCTTCCACTGGCCCGTAGCCAATCAGAGGTTGCCACATGTCCTCTAGGGGCTGAGGTGGAGGCATGGATAAATTTTACCCCTTAAACCTTTTGAAAATTTTTGGAAAATTTTCACTTTTCCCTCGTCGTCCCGTAGCCAATCAGAGCGCTCCATGTGTCCCGTTGTGGCTATGGCAGAGGTGTGGGCTCTTTTAAACCCCTTAGATTTTAATTTTTTTGGGAAAAATTCCCATGTTGACCCCCTGCCCCCGTGGCTAATGAAAGCTTGCCACATGGCACCATGGGGTGGCAGCGGAGGTTCGAGAGAAATTTCATTTTTGGGCCTTTGGGAAAAATTCTAAAAATCCTCCCATGGCCCACAACTCCACCTTCTCCCTTGGATTCCCTTCTTCGGTGGGTGCGCGGACCCGTGCATCCTTTCTTTCCTTTTTTCCCTTGGCGCTAAGCGCTAAATTGGTCCGCCACCCCGCCCTTTCCTTTCCCCTTTTTCACCTTTCGTCGGGACCTAATATGTGTCTGCTGGTACTCACGGGGTGGGGAGTGCATTTTTCTTTGAGCCCATGTTGGAAAATTTCCCAATGTCACCCCGCGACCCGCCAACCTGCCCAGGGTGCACTCCCCCTCCTCTTGACATGTGTCCCCCTTGGGGAAAATTTGATCCCCAAACTCTGCCCACTCATAACTTGAGTTCTGTAAGGAGTTAGGAGGACTTCTTTATATCACTAGAAAGGTGAGAAAATTTCCTATCCATTGGGAATGGTTTAGGAAATTTTGAAAGCATTGAATATGAGAAAAATCTAGTTAAAGTTCTGAGCGTGTTAGAGAGCAGGTGTAGGGTAAGATTACTCCCTGAATCTAACTAGAACATCTAACCCTAAAACTTGAACCTTGTAAATTTTTTATAAGTTGATAAAGAAAACTTGTGCATTAGTAAATAGGTTTGTTTTGAAACTTATTAGTGAAAACTGATGTCTTGTAATTTAGTTGTAGACACTTCAAATCAAAAAAAAATTATCCCTTAATTTTCTAACTAACCCTAGGTTGTTTCTTTGGTCTTAAGTGGTTGTTCAAACGGGCACTACAGTCTGGTATCAGAGTAGTGGTTCAAAGGCTTGGACCATTGGGCACACTAGAAAACTTGAGACATAAAATCTTAAACCTAGCACACTGAAATCTAGAAAACAACTTAGCAAGAATTTGTATGTTTAGTAAACATAGAAGTTGTATAACTTATAAAAATGAACTAACTCTCACTTTGGTCTATGCAGGAGGCTCAGACGAAGTGAAATGAACCTTCAAAGAGACTCGAGACTCACCACCACCACCACCACCACCACCATTGGATTAGGAGTAGCAGCCATTCTACCTCAGATTCTACTGATCCTTCGAGATGTTAATGCTGCTTTACATGGAGGATTAGGTGGAGCACGAGACAACTAGTCATGATAGAGCTCCTTATATTAAGGGTCAAGTACCCCCTGACTTAGCGAGGAGCATAGAGGAGAGAACTCACATGTAGAGTCACCCAGAGTAGATTCACCACCTAGGAGACAAGGTGACAGAGTTCTAGCAGCGTAGAGAGAGGTCTCGGAGCCCTAGGCTTAGGGATGAAAATGCGAGAGAGACCTAGAGGGCGGTGAGACCACAACAGTGGATAACATCAAGGAGTTCTTGAAGCTTAGGCCCTCACACTACTTAGGTGATACAAGTGGATTTCGGGCATAGACACGGCTAGTGAGCTTGAGTGGTTGCTTCAAGCTTTGTCCTTGTTCAAGCAACATGATAGCTCGTGTTGTGATCCATCTCTTGAGGGATGAAGTATGATTATGGTGGAGGATAGAGGAGTAGAAGCTACATGTAGATTTAGAGACAATGACTTGGGAGCTATTTGAGGAGAGATTCAGGAGTAGGTGTACCTATCATGGAGGTTTGTCAGAGAGGATTGATGAGTTCCATGACCTCGACGGGATACCCTTTCAATGGCAGTATAAGAGTAGGTTTCTAGATCTACTTTAGTATGTAGAGTATATATAGGATGAGCGGTGTTGATTCATAGATTTATCCGGGCACGAATCTAGATATTAGAGGTGCCGTGTGGATTCACTATCCACTGAGACTTTAGCGAGAGGCTATTGAGAAGACCTATATTGAAGAGGAGACTCAAGGTAAAACCCAAGCGAGGCTAGAGATTGAGTCGGGAGCCACATTCGGTAGATTTAGGACAGTAGATCGAGAGGTTTTGTACCTCTTCCTCATGGTGGTCAACATTCAACATGGTCGTTCTTTAGGCCATAGCGATAGCAATAGTCCGCATCTACTTATATAGACCTCCATAAAGAGCTGATGCAGAGAGGTCAAAGCATGGGGCCCTCTTCAGGGGTCCCATCGGGACATAGGGTAGACCTAGAGCTTAGTCAGTAGAGCTTTCCAGTAGAGGCCACAATAGACCATAGCCAGATCATCAGGATCCACACCACAGGTTTCTACGGAACCTACTGGAGGTGCTTATTCCTTGGAGAGGATCGGTGGTTACTTTGGATGTGGAGTATTTGGACATTTTGGAGAGATTTTCCTCAAAACCCTAACAAGGGTAAGGCACTTTGGTTTTAAGCCAATAGTTGGTGACATGGGATGTAGCCATAGGATTTATGCAATGTTGAGAACTACTATCTAGAGCACCAAAGCACAGTCATTGAGACCACAGGTAGCTTTGGTGGTATTCTTACCTTTGTATTGTTTGATTATGGATCTTCTGATTCTTTCATTGCACCATCTTTGGTAGAGTGATGTAGGCTGGTGGCGGTCTTTAGGATGTCGAGATGGCTTCTAGAGCCAAGATCTCTATGGAATCCTTAGTTAAGGAGTGTGTTGTGGATTTGGAACCTTTCACCACCACCTCAGATCTTTGTATCCTTCCTTTGGGCTCTTATGGAGTTATCTTAGGTATGGATTGGTTATCTACACAGGGCTAGGATGGATTGTTACCACAATACTATAGCTTGTGTAGATGATTTGGGAGTTGAGTTGGTGATCTCGGGGGTTAGAAGACCCGTTTCTATTTGCACCATTTCTGCTATGTAGCTTAAGCGGTGCATGTGACGGGGTTGTCACATGTATGATATTACAATCAATGATAGATCAAAGGATGGGTCTAGTGGACCATTAGTAGATGATCATCCCATCTTGAGAGAGTTTTTGATGTATTTCTAGAGAAGCTACCACCCCCACATGAGATTGATTTTCATATAGACCTAGTTCCAGGAGCAGAGCCTATCTCATGGGAACCTTATCGGATGACCACCCGGAGCTCTATGAGCTCAAGTTAAAACTTGAGGGCCTTTTTGAAAAAGGCATTATCCATCCTAGTGTATTCCCTTGGGGTGCACTAGTGATTTTCATGAAGAATAAGGATGGATCATTATAGTTGTGCATTGATTACGCCTAATTGAACAAAGTGACAATCAAGAATCGTTATCCTCTTCCTTATATTGATGACTTGTTTGATCAGATGAGGGGAGCCACGGTGTTCTTTAAGATTTATCTTAAGTCGAGCTACCATGAGTTGAGGATTTCATAGGTAGACATTCATAAGATTTCCTTCCATACAAGATATGGGAACTATGAGTTCACAGTGGTGCCTTTTGGTTTGACGAATTCCCCTGAAGTGTTTATGAGTTTAATGAATGGGGTATTCAAAACCTTTTTAGATCACTTTGTGTTCATCTTCCGAAATGAAATTTTGATATACTCACGTACATGTGAGGAGCATGAGAGGCATGTCGACACTAAAATTTTCGGAGAAGGTATTATGCGACACTAAAATTTTCCTCCGTAATTTCTATTTCATTAATGTATGTATTAGGAATAGGATGTTGTTAAGTATAATTAGTAGTAGCATCTGATAGAAGATAACGGTGCCGATCACACGGTGCCACCAATAATGTGGAGTATGGTAACGGTCAAAGTATAATAGGAATGTTGTAAAAAGTAAATATTTGTCGTAAGTGGTCCGATAATGTTAAAATGTCAAAGTTTGGGTAATTAGAGAAGTAGGGTCTACATGATTAGGAATTAGAAATATTATATTGGTAATAAGGACAAGGAGTGAGGTCATAAATATTTTGTGTATTTTATTTGTAAAAAGTCTAAAAATGTGGAACCCATGTAAAATGATAAGGTTTATCTTATCTTAAAAGATAAGCTTACATGTACAGATAAGAGTTAAGGTAGGGAATATGATTCGTCGAGTGGATTTCTTATCCTATCTTAGAGATAAGATGGATAAGCTGGAAGTAGTGAGAAATATTGTAGGAAGTGTGCAAAGGAAGCCATCGGTTTAAAGGTGTGTTGAAGAAGCCGGTAAGAGGTGTAATTGTAAAGTTTCTCCCATAGTCTTGGTGAAAGGTAAGTGAAGTCAATAACACTTGAAGTACCTCATGGGTGAGATTGTAACAATTTCATGTTAATATTATAATTTACTTTGATATTTCAGATTTGTCATCATTAGTCTTATCATAGTCGATGGTATTCTTGTGTTATGTTGTTGTTTTGTTTCAGATTACATCCACCAAACTAAAGGTCATGTGCATTAGTAAATAATCATAGCACGAGGAGTTCGGTGAAGAATTATCATAGTGCCGGATTGGTGATGACATTTTGGTTCCGTTGCCGGGACCATTCCTCGTTGGTGGATTTTCTGGAGAGATATTCCCACTTAGTCAAAAATCAATTAGAGGGTAACCTTATTTTTACTGTGCATAGTAGTTACCATGGTAAAGTCATTTTTACCATGAATAGTAGTTACCATGATAAAGTCATTTTTGCTGTGAATAGTATTTATCACAGTAAAGTCACTTTTTACTGTGAATAGTATTTACCGCAGTAACTTCACTTTTTACTGTGAATAGTGTTTACCACAGTAAAGTCAGTTTTTACCGCAGTAAGTCAAGTTTTACCATAGTTTACCGTGGTCATTTCTATTTTACTATAGAAAGGTGTAAAGTCACTTTCTAGTATAGTGATTCCAATTATTTGTGCACATAAGTCTTGTTGATTGTACTTGTGGGTTGGTATTTCACGGTGGTTACTTTTGAAAATGGGAAAGATTCCTGTTTTTTCAGCTCAATCTAATGAAGATGCTTCTTCTTTCATTCAAGAGTTTAAATGATCTTGTATTTGTAATGGCCTTATAAGAAGGGAACAATGAACTAATTTTTTCCTTTTTGGATGGTTCAAAGCACATAGGTGGTTTGAAACACTAGGTGATAATGTGAAAAATTCATGGGATTTATTAAGCGAAAGTTTTCTTGAAGAATTTGGTGAACAACGAAATATGCGAGATCTCATGATCGAGATCACAAAGCTATCCCAAGGAGAGAAGGAGAAGATAAGGGATTATCATGCTCGTGTTCTAGAGCTAAGGAGGAAGCTCGATGCCCAGATCTGGAAGGAAGGATTAGCAGATGGGTTGATGAATGGCGTGGATAATCTCCTCTATAAGCACTTCATTCTTGGGATGAAGCTAGAGATCAGACAACGAGTGAAGTATGACCACCCAGCTACCATTGAACAAGCAAAGGAGATTGTAAGAAGGAAAGAAGAAAGCATGGAAGAGGAGCCCAAAGAAATTGTTGCTAAAGTAGAGCCTACACGGCACCTTTGGTCAGAATCCACAACCACTCCCGATGAGCACAAATATTTCTCTTAGTACATCTACGAGTATGAAGATCTACTCAAAAAGATTGAGTTAACTATTAATCTTCTTGAGGAAAAGAATTTAGTTCTCGGGAGGAGATAGAGGTCCAAAAAGATATATTTCGAAGTTGTATGTTATGGTTGTTATAAAAGGGTCATTATAAGTATAATTGTCAGATAGAGCTTCTACATTTGGTAAAGGAGATAATGATAAAGGAAAAGCACTGTGAATTCTTTTGATGTAGTAGATAAGAGCAAAAATAATGAAGTAGATGTGTTTGTAACAAAAAGAAAGAAAGAAAAAGATAATCAAGATGGAAATGATCCTAAGAAGATGAAAGGAGAAACTAGTAAGAAACATAGGAGAAGAAATTTGGGTGTGCGGGATTTTTCGATTTCACGGGGCAAGGACCATACTCCATCTTGGAAGATCTATCCAAAAGGCTGTAAATATTACATATGGTCAACTCTTGGCTATGTCTTCTGAGAAGAGGATGGGAGCTGCGAAGTGGACTCAATGCTCGACGAAGGAAGGAGGTTGAGGTCCCTGTTTTGGAGGCAGAGGCGGATCCCTATGCTCCACAAGCTGAGGTATTATGTAATGGTATTTCAATTCATGATGTCTTAGTTGATGGAGGTGCTGCAGTTAATGTAATGACCGAGTCTGTAATGAATATGTTGGGTTTAAAAATTGATCGCCCTTCAACACTTATGTTAAGGTCATTAAATAAAGGAAAAACTAAACCAGAAGGTGTAGTTTCAAATGTGGCAATATCTGTTATGGGTGTTGTATGTGTGGTAGACTTTCAGGTGATGAAAAATGGTACTGTTGCGTACCCAATGCTGCTGGGAAGACCATGGCTAAGGAGAGTTCATGCAAGAAACTACTAGAATGAAGGTTTCATGACACTTGGACATGGTAGAGAGAGGGTGAAGATAAACGTGATCCCTCGACATCATAAGGCAGAACCTATGGATTCAAGTGATGAAACTGATGATTGGACATCCTCTGATTACTCTAGTACCAGTGAAGTGGACACTGAAGATGAAGAAAGTGAGGTTGATGTTTCAGTCATGGATATCCTTCCAATCACACCAACTCATGACCCCATAAAATTATCTGAAGAAGAAGTTGATGATCGTCTCCAACAAATAAAGATTTGTGATCTTTGTGATGGAGAGTGAGAAGGAATCCTACCTCCAGCTCTTTCGAAGGTACATACACATATTCACTTTTGATTACAAGGAACTCCGTCAAGTAAGTTGGGTAGAACATTCTATTGAGTTGGTAGATGGTGCTAAGCCCATAAAGCAAATGCCATATAGAATGAATCCTAATTTTTCCAAGACTGTAAAAGAAGAAATAGATAAGTTGCTTGATGCAAGATTCATATTTGCTGTGGAGAATTCAGAATGGGTTTCTCCCATTGTGATCTCAATAAAAAAGAATGGGAAGCTACGCATTTGTGTTGATTACAGGAAGCTCAATAAGGAAACAAAGAAGGATCATTACCCTCTTCCATTTTCAAATCAGATCTTGGACGAAGTAGCTGGCCAGGAGTGTTATAGTTTTCTGATGGATATAGCGGCTACAACCAAGTTTGTATAGTAGAGAAAGATCAGCTGAAGACCACGTTCACCACTCCTTGGGGAACGTTTGCTTATAGAGTTATGCCTTTTGGGTTGTGTAATGCTCCGGAAACATTCCAGCGTTTGATGAATAGGGTGTTCGAACCCTACATTGGGACCTTCATCAGAGTATTTCTGGATAATTTTTACATCTATGGGAGCAAGTTGGACCACCTGCACCAGATGGAGACAGCATTTCAAAGGTTAGATGAAGCACAAGCCTCACTAAACCCTACAAAGTGTGTCTTTGGATGTTCTAAAGGTGTTTTGTTAGGGCATGTTGTATCCAGAGATGGTATTGGTGCGATCCGATAAAGTTTCAAAAATCAAAGATTTACCATTTCCTATGAATAGAAGTAAGTTGAGATCATTTTTAGGCCATGTGGGTTACTATAGAAGGTTCATCAAGAATTTCTCAAAGATTACACAGCCACTAACCTAGTTCTTGAAGAAGGATGTTACTTATGAACCAGGAAATAAGGCGCATGAAGCTTTTGGACAACTGAAGGAAGCCCTGGTGTCTTCACCTGTTTTGAAGAATCCAGATTGGAGCAAGCCATTCATTGTGTACATTGATGCCTCAGATGTAGCACTAGGAAGTACTTTGAGCCAAAAGGATGAAAATGGGAATGAACATCCAATTTACTTTGGGAGCAGACAAATGAGCAGTGTTGAGGTAAATTATATTGTAACTAAAAAAGAGGCTTTGGCTATCATTTTTTTTGTAAAGAAGTTTAGAAATTACTTGCTAGGGCAAAAATTTATAGTTGTAACAGATCATCAGGCTCTAAAATATATTGTAAATAAGCCTAACCCATCAAGGAGGATAGTAAGATGGATAATTTTGCTACAAGAATTTGAATTTGATATTATAGATAGGCCAAGAAAGAAGCATGTCAATGCAGATGCACTCTCTCGAGCCTATGATGGTTTAGGATCATCTTGTCATGATGATGATTTCCCCGATGCAACATTGTTATCCCTTGACACAATCCCTAGTGAATACATAGATATTTAGAATTATCTGAATGAATTCAAGTTTCCTGATGGTGCCAATGCAAAGAATAAGAGAAAGATTACTCAAGTCAGTCATCCATATTATATTCGCATGTAGTATTATTTCGAATAGGACACGATGGACGATCTGACAAGAGGGTAGTTGGACATGATCAAGGGAAGGAACTGATAGAAGAATTCCACAATGGTACATGTGGAGGGCACTTCTCTGGACAACTTACAGTAAGAAGGATCTTGGATGCAGGTTATCACTGGCCCACTCTTTTTAAAGATTGTTATAATTATTGTAAGACATGTGATATTTTCAAACACATGGTAACCATAAGACTTCATCAGCTCCATTATGCCCTATTCTTCCACTTGGTCCCTTTGAAAAGTGGGGAATAGACATTGTAGGTCCACTTCCAACTACCTCACGCCAAAATAAGTATATTGTAGTTGCCATAGATTATTTAACCAAGTGGGTTGAAGCTAGGCCATTGAAAACAACTTCCATGGATGAAGTGGCAAGGTTCATATATGAACGCATTGTCACCAGATTTGGTTGTCCATTAGAAATTGTAACAGATCAAGGAAGCCACTTCATTAATGAGGTGGTAGAAGCCCTAGTCAATAATTTTTCTATCAAGCACAGGAAGGCAACAACATACAAGCCAAGCACAAATGGACAGGTGGAACGAACAAATTTTGTGTTGTGTCAAATTCTAGCAAAAGATGCAGCCTTGCAGGTACATAAATGGGATAAAAGGATTCATGCAGCATTGTGGGCATATAGGGCAACATCAAAGTCAGCAACATGATACTCTCCATTTCAGTTGGCCTATGGCATTGATCCAGTTCTTCCTATTGAGTTTGATATTCCCACTGTGAGAGTTATGAAAAATGAAAGGATGGATGAAAGTGATTCAGTAAAAGAAAGGTTGGTACATCTTCATTTGCTAAAGGAAATGAGGGAAATAACAAAGGATACAAGCCATAAGAAGAAAATGAAGTAGAAGGAATACTTTGATCAAAAGATCGTTGGTCTCTATTTCATGTGAATGACTTGGTCTAGTATATGATTCGAGATACAAAAAGAAGACAGAGAAAATTTCTCCAAAATGGATGGGGCCCTACAAAATAGTAGCATTGTGAATGAAAATGGTACGTCATGATTTGGAAGAATTGGATGGCACTCCCATTACAAAATGGGTCAACCACGAAAAGTTGAAGATTTTCCAAGCACCAGAATAGTCTACTCCGAGGACGGAGTAGAAGCTAGGAAGGGGAAGATGTCGACACTAAAATTTTCCTCCGTAATTTCTATTTCATTAATGTATGTATTAGGAATAGGATGTTGTTAAGTATAATTAGTAGTAGCGTCGATAGAAGATAACGGCGCGCCGCACGTATGGTGCCGCCAATAATGTGGAGTACGGTAATGGTCAAAGTACAATAGGAATGTTTTAAAAAGTAAATATTTGTCGTAAGTGGTCCAATAATGTTAAAATGTCAAAGTTTGGGTAATTAGAGAAGTAGGGTCTACATGATTAGGAATTAGAAATATTATATTGGTAATAAGGACAAGGAGTGAGGTCATAAATATTTTGTGTATTTTATTTATAAAAAGTCTAAAAATGTGGAACCCATGTAAAATGATAAGGTTTATCTTATCTTAAAAGATAAGCTTACATGTACGAGATAAGAATTAAGGTAGGGAATATGATTCGTCAGAGTGGATTTCTTATCCTATCTTAGAGATAAGATGGATAAGCCTGGAAGTTCTATAAATAGAGAGGCCACCCCCCTCATTTAACATAGAAGGAAGTAGTGAGAAATATTGTAGGAAGTGTGCAAAGGAAGCCATCAGTTTAAAGGTGTGTTGAAGAAGCCATTAAGAGGTGTAATTGTAAAGTTTCTCCCATAGTCTTGGTGAAAGGCAAGTGAATTCAATAACACTTGAGGTACCTCATGGGTGAGGTTGTAACAATTTCATGTTAATATTATAATTTACTTTGATATTTCAGATTTGTCATCATTCCATCTTATCATAGTTGATGGTATTCTTGTGTTATGTTGTTGTTTTGTTTCAGTTACATCCACCAAACTAAAGGTGTGCATTAGTAAATAATCATAGCATGAGGAGTTCCTGGTGAAGAATTATCACATTGCCGGATTGGTGATGACAGGCACCTTTGAAAGTTCTCCAGTGCCTTCGTGAGCAGCGGCTTTATGGGAACTTGGAAAGTGTGCTTTCTTCCAGATAGAGGTGCGAGATTTGGGTCATATCATTTCTAGGGAAGGTATCATTGTTGATCCTTCCAAGATTAGAGCCATTATGGATTGGCCGACATGACCCACTTGACCGATGTGTGTAGCTTCATGGGTTTGGAGGTTACTACTAGAGATTTTTTCGGTACTTCTCTCGGATTACGCACCCTATCACTTCCCTTCAGAGGAAAGGGAAGAAGTTTTTTTGGTTAGATAGATGTGAGCAGGCCTTCAAGACACTGAAGGAGTGCCTCACTATAGCACCCATTCTTATAGTGTTAGATCCATAGGGTGAGTTCTTTGTTTGCACAGATGCTTCTTTAGTAGGGCTTGGAGGTGTGTTGATGTAGGATGGTAAGGTTGTAGCTTTTGAGTCTCGCAAACTCAAGGATCATGAGCTTAATTATCCTACCCATGATCTTGAGCTTGTGGAGTTTTGCATGCTTTGGTTAGATGGAGGCATTTTCTTCTTGGACGAAGATTCACACTCAGGACAGATCATTTGAGTCTTCACCACCTCTTCACGCAACCCAATCTAAATGCTCGTCAATGGCATTGGATGGAGTTACTTTGTGAGTATGACATGGAGATAGAGCATGTGAAAGGGAGGGAAAATGTACTAGTAGATGATCTCAGCAGATGGAGACATGTGGCTATGGCTACCTTAGTGAGCAAAAATTTGCGGAGTAGGATTCTTCAATAGCTTCCTCTTTATAGCTTCTACATGGCAGTACGAGCAGAGATCAAGTCACAAAGACTCCTTGAAGGGAAGTTTGATGGATTTTCCTTAGAGGCAGATGGTCTTCTCATGCATAGAGGCATGATATATGTTCCTAGAGATGGAGGTTTAAGGCAAGACATCTTGGTAGAGGCACATCATGCACCCTATTCAGCCCATCCTGGGGTGAAGAAGATGCATACTACCTTGAGATAGTTTTACCACTAGAGAAGACTTTTTCGAGATGTGGCTTAGTTTTTGTCATAGTGTTTAGAGTGATAGAGGGTTAAGGCCGAGCATCAACATCCAACAGGTCTTCTTTATCCTCATGCCATACCGGAATGGAAGTGGGACACCATTTCTATGGATTTCATTGTTGGACTACCTATGTTGAGATATCACCATGACACCATTATGGTCACGGTTGATAAATTGACAAAAGTGGCTCACTTTTTTCCGGTGAAGACCACTTATACAACTAGAGAAATGGCATGAGTATATTTGGATGATATTGTTAGGTTGCACGGGATCCTATGAAAGATCATTTATGACCGTGATCCTTTATACACTTCACATTTCGGACTACCATGTAGTATGCCCTCGGGATGAGGATTAAATTTAGCACAAAATATCACCCTAAGATAGATGGATAGACCAGTGAGTGAATCAGATTTTGGAGGATATGCTCGGGATGTACATGATGGATCAACATTCTAAGTGGGAGGAGTACATTGTACTTAGTGGAGCTCACCTACAATAATAATTTTCAGAGTTCTATAGGCATGGCTCCTTTTCGGGCATTATATGGTGGAGACTACGGGACACCCCTTAGTTGGGACATGTTAGAGGACAAAGTATCTCTTGGACCAACTCTTTTACAGGACATGGAGTAGCAGGTAATGTTGATCAGGTAGAGATTGCAGGAGGCACAAGATAGGTAGAAGAAGTATGCAAATCAGCATAGGATTGATCGTAGCTATGATGAGGGAATGAAGGTGTTCATTTGTGTTAGACCACATAAGATCCCCATCTATTACGGAAAAGGTTCTAAGTTAGCTTCTAAATTCATTGGTCCCTTTGAGATCTTAGAGTGTATCGGCCCTTTGGCTTACCGTCTAGCATTGCCACCTAGCTTGTCTCACGTATACATGATGTGTTTCATGTTTTTTCCTTAGGAGGTACATTGCAGTTCCTCCTCATGTGTTGGACTGGACATCATTGTAGGTGTAGGATCGGGGTAGGTGACGGTGAATCCCATCTATATCATGGATCACGGGACCTTGGGCCTTTGAGGAAAAGATATTGATAAGGTATGGGTGCGGTGGGAGAGATATGATGAGACTACTGACCACTTGGGAGGATGCCACAGTATTACAAGTGTAGTTTACACATTTGTTCCGGTGACTTCCAGGATGAATTTGAGTCTAAGGGGAGGGGGATGTAGTGCCCACTTCTCTTTGACACTTTTAGATACTAATTTTGATACTATTGATCATACTATGGACACTATCATGTTTTTTTTAGTATGATGGTTAGATCATAGATTTTATTGATCTAGATTTGGTTATTATGCATGATGGTTTCTAGAGAAATTTTCTATATGTGGTTGATGATATAATTTTTCTATGGACATATTATGGATATTGATTTGGACTTGTGACACTTGATATTTGGAGTAGACCTAGCATGGTAGATTCTTGATGATGATATAGTTGATTTATGAATTAAAAATGATAATTTTGAATTCTTGATATTGTTGTGATTCATGTGTTTAGATGATCTTGAAATGTTTTTAATATCATTTTGGATGTTTTGATATGGGCATGAGGCTGAAGGGGTGTTTAAATTTTATAGCTTAAAATCACAACAATGTCGGGGGACTGGAGACTAACCATATTAAAATTCCGGGTGAAATCAACAAGGTCACCATGGCAACTATGTTGTGTGTTGTGTGTTGTGTTTTGCTAGGAATTCCCATGGGGGGATTTCCATTATATGTGACCATGGGATAAGTGTTTTATTTATGTGTTCCTTTTTGAATTATTGTTGTATGTATTTTGTTTAGTAATGTGTTCCTTCTTGTAATCTAATTTAAATGTGGAAGATTAATGTGAGAGATCATATAGCTAAATTTTATTTGAATTAAAGTGGGATGTGGAATGTAGTTAATAAAGTTGTTTTTATATATTAATGTTGGAAGAGTGTGTAAGTTAATGTTGTAAGGATGTATAAGAAATTTGTAAGAATCTTGTAAGGCAGATTTTGGAAGGTCAAGCACTCCATCTTTTATGAAATTCGAATTTGACCTTGGAGGCCAAATTTGGAGGCTTGTGGGACAAGTTAAACTTGTCCCACACCTCTTAAAATGATCCACCAACCATGTCTATGGTTTGAAGGTTAAATGTAGGAATTTATAATGCATTTTGAAGTGACAATATGTAAGTTTTAATTGCACTTCCCTTACATGTTTTAAATTTGGTCCTTTTGGAGTATGGGCATTTTTGAGTGTGTAAGTCATTTTTGTCATTTTATTTATTGTGATTTGGTGAAGAATGTTGAATTTCCTCTTGGGGTTGAGGAAGAATGATGTGGCATCCCACATGGATCCACATCATCCTCTTCTCTTCCCTCTCCTTTATATTGAAGCTTCTTTCTCATTTGGAGGTTGTTGAAACTTTGTCCATTTCCTCTTGGGGTGCATTTTTGGTGTTGTTTTGGAGCTTGTTTGTGGAAGAGCTTGAAGTCATTTTTCTTTCTTGAACATTACTGATTTTGGACTATATTTGAAATCTTGGAAAGCTTGTGAGCTTGGGACAAACTTTAGTATGGAGAGGTAGGATCTTGAGATCTGTTTTAATTGTTTTTCCTTCTCTTGCATGCATGTTTAAATGGTGTTTGTGTTTGCATTCTTGGCTAGTTGGGTAGAATGCTTAGGGAATGGTGTATGAGAAGGCTATGGGGATTTCATATGGGGGCATAAGGGATTTCCAATTGCACTGTTTTATTGAGGAGGGAGTTTTGGTTTGGGATCCACCTTGGAAAAGAAACTACTTGCATTTATTACTCTTGGGGGCATAAGGGATAAACTTGGGTGGGGGAATAAGGAGGGGTTGGGAGATATAAGGTTTATGGGGTTAATATGTTTATTGGTGGTATGTATTTTGGTGGATTCCCAATTCCAAATTGGGAGGCATAAGGAGTTTCCCCATAGTTCTTGCTCTTGTTGGCTTGCTTGATGAAGCCTATGTGTTGTGTGTATGATTTCAAATGCAGTTGGGAACTACTATTTTGTTGACTATGTATTTTATTGTTTGTATGTAATTTGAAGAATACTTGTTTGTTGTGGAAGAAGCCTTGTTTCCATGTGTTGATGTTCATACTTTATTTCAATATGGTTGGGGCTCAGGGGCTAATGAGGAAAGGATGGCTTCTCCTTTCTCATTGGATGTCTTGGTTGGGTGGAGAGCGTTACCTTTCCCCCCCTTGTTGTGATCAAGTTGCAAAGAAGAAGAAATAAGCATGCTACTATTTGGAGAAATAATTTCATCATATGATAGTCATTTCGCTTTGAGTAATTCAATGAAACTTCTCCCATTTTGAGTGGATGAATGTATAAATGTTGTAATAAGAAGCATTGTATTGTTAATGGAAGTTGTAGTTGCATTGAGGAATATAAAGAAGAGTTATACTTGTTTTATTTTTTGGAAAGAAATGTAAAGGATATTATAAGCATTGTAATTTGTATTTTGTAATCAAATTGGATGAGTGTTCAGTTGTAAAAGTGTCATAGAATTATGAATGAGATATTGAAGTAGTTTCAAAATTGGATTGTATATTGGAATTGTTTTGTTGTCCAAGAATGATATATCTGTTTTGAAAAAGAATAAGAAATATTGTTGTTATTGTATGTCTTTATAGCTTGAAATCAAATAGAAAGGAAAGTAACAAAATTGCATTGAAGTTCAATGAAGGATTTTATTCCTTTCTCAAAATTGTTTTACCTTGTTTAAATGCTATCTTCTCCATTGGAAATCTAAGTTTTACTTGCTATGAGAAACCTCTGTTTGGAATGTTGAAAGAAGAATGCATATGGAATGAAAGTCAATGTTATTTTCCTTGCAAAATGTATATTAAAACTGAAATCAGAGATGTAGTCTCTTTTAGAATTGGATGGAGGATTTAATAAGCAATGTATTTGACTAGGTTAGGAATAATATGCACATTTAAATGACAAAATGGAGATTTCAATTAAAGAAATAGTTCACTGTAATATACTTCACCCTAACGAAACTCACATTTTAATAAAAATGAATAGTTCATTCTTGCACTAAAATATAAGTGATGAAACATTGAAAATTAGACTTAGTATTACCTAAGGAACTCAAATTCACTATAACAGTCAAGAATGAAACTCCAAAACTTAATGAATTTCAATTCGGAGCTTGCACGGTCATTTTTCTGTCTATTGCCGAAAAATGCAACCTTGAACATATTGGATAAATTTACTTCCTAAAACACTCCAAACCCTCCGTAGACTGATCCTCCATGTCTGTTTGACATGTTGAGTGAAGGAGGAGTTCTAATTTTATTAAAATTATAATTTGGAAATCACCGGTTTGCCAAATAAAGGCCTATAAGTCATTTTTACAAAATTTACCCTTAAAAATTCATCAAAAAGTAAATTTCATATTCCCTATACAAGGAGGCTTGAGATATTTCTGAAAAGTCTTTGTTTTCCAAAATCGAGATTTCAGCTCAAGTTATGACACTTTGAAGTTATTGTGCCTTGGTGGGAAAATTTGGAAAATTTTCCCTTGGCGTGGCCAAGCCCGCAACCCAAAATTTCCTATCAAAATTGCTCTTAGAATTTTTTGAAATTTTGGACTCAGGAAAATTTTCACTTTTCCCTCTGCTGCCTCTGTAGCCAACCGAGGAGGCTGCCACATGTCCTCCAGGGGTTGAAGCGGAGGTGCGGATAAATTTTACCCTTTAAACCTTTTGAATTTTTTTAGAAAATTTTCACTTTTCCCTCCTTGACCCGCAACCAGAGGGTGCCACGTGTCCCCTTATGGCTATGGCGGAGGCATGAGTTCTTTTAAACCCTTAGTTTTTAAAATTTTGAGGAAAAATTCCCATGTTGACCCCGCTGGCCCACGGCTAATGAAAGCGTGCCACGTGGCACCATGGGGTGGCAGTGGAGGTTCGGAGAAATATCATTTTTGGGCCTTTGGGAAAAATTCTAAAAAGCCTCCCGTGGCTTGCAACTCTTCCTTCTCCCTTAGATTCCCTTCTTCATTGGGTGCATGGACATGTATGTCCTTTCTTTCCTTGTTTCCCTTCAGGCGCTAAGCGCTAAATCGGTCTGCCACCCCGCCCTTTCCTTTCCCCTTTTTCATCTTGCTCCACGACTCACGACACGTGTCCCCCTGGGACCCGTGCGGAGTGCGTAGCACATTTTTTCTTTGAGCCCACATTGGGAAAATTTCCCAATATCACCACGCATGACCGCCAACCCACTCAAAGGTGCACTCCCCCTCCTCTTGACATGTGTCCCCCTTGGGGAAAATTTTATCCCAAACTCCATCCACTCATAACTTGAGTTACGTAAGGAGTTAGAAGGACTTATTTATATCACTTGGAAAGGTGAGAAAATTTCATATCCATTGGGAATGGTTTAGGAAATTTTTAAAGAATTGAATATGAGAAAAATCTATTTGAATTTCTGTGCCTGTTAGAGAGTAGGTATGGGGTAAGATTACTCCCTAAATCTAACTAGAACATCTAACCCTAAAATTTGAACCTTGTAAATTTTTTATAAGTTAATAAAGGAAAATTGTGTATTAGTAAATAGGTTTGTTTTGAAACCTATTAGTGAAAACTGATGTCTTGCAATTTAGTTGTAGACACTTCAAATAAAAAGAAATTATCCCTTAATTTTCTAGCTAACCCTAGGTTGTTTCTTTGGTCTCAAGTGGTTGTTGAAATGGGAACTACACACCCCATCCACCAACATCATCACCTTCACCCATAGAGTCCATAGATCCTGAATCTATTCCTCTTAAAAAAAAATCGTAAAAATGATTTCCCTAGGACCTTTGATTTATCAACACAATGGAGAGGCTCCCTCTTCTCTTCCCTTCATGTATCCTAACATGATCGGTGACGATACACCTTCTATTAACATCATTCAATTTCAAGATGATGAGTCTATAGTCACCTACCTTGGTACTAAATATTCTTATATTCACCATTTGTTACCTTTTGAGATGCAAACCATGTTAAATGAATCGACTATCAAAATCAACATTAATACTCAGGATGATCTACACATTCTAAAGATAGGCCAATATTTAGATGCTACTGAACAAGAATATTTTACTTCTTTCCTCTAGGACCATAGAAACACTTTTTCTTGGTCTTATGTTGATGCCTCAGTATTGACCCAAACATTGTGGTCCATAATATCGTAACCATTCCTGATGCCAAACCCATAAAACAAAAGTTACGGAGAATGCATCCCCGTATTGCTCTTTCCGGTCAAAGAACTTCAACGCCTTCACTTAGTTTCCTTCATCCAACCCATTGACTATCCCTAATGGATTTCTAACATCGTTTTCAAAAAAATCAACAAGGGAATCCACATTTGCACATATTTACATGACCTTAACCTCGGTTTCCCCAAAGACAATTTTCCTCTACCGAGGCATTGACCAAGCTGGTTGATCTCACCGCCGTCCATGAGATGTTATCACTCATGGAATGTTTCTTGGGTTATAATCAAATACTACTCACTCCGGAAGATCAACAAAAACTACCTTGATCACTCCTTGGGGACCTTCGCTATAGAGTCATGCCATTTGGCCTTAAAAATTTGGTGCCACATATCAATGAGCCATGACTTATATCTTCCATGACATCATGCATCACATATTGGACAATTATATAGATGACCTTCTTTCCAAATCCAAAGATTGAAATTTGAACACTGGTAGTACTTAAGGTCATCTTTGATTGCCTCATCCAATATTATGTTCACCTTCAACCTAATAAGTGTGTCTTTACGGTACTTTTAGGAAAACTCCTTGGTTTCATCATTTCTTTGTGTGGTATAGAAATTGATCGCTAAAGTACATGCTATTATATAAATGCCTTCGCCTACCAATATCGATCAACTTTGAAGTTTGTAAGGTAAGTTGTAATCTATCTGTCAATTCATTTCACAACTTTCGACCATTCATCACAACCATTTCATCATCTCCTAAAAAAGGACGTCTCATTCAAATGGGATGATGAATGCCATAAATCCTTTGATTCCTTAAAACATTACATTGTCCAACCGCGTGTTCATTACTCCTAAGGATGACCAACCATTTTATCTGTATATTTCTACTACATGCTCATTCCTGGGTGCCATGTTCACTCATCGAGATGAACAACACTGAGAGAAAGTAGTTTATTACATAAGTCATACCCTTTTGGAATATGAAACTAGATAAACCCATGTCAAAAAACAATAGTTAGCATTAGTTTTTGTTTCCACCAAGCTTCATCATTGCCCGCTCAACCAGAAAACATTTTTTGTCACCAATACTAACCCCTTACATTACATGTACGCCAAACCCTACCAACATAGTGCCCTGCATGTTAGCTCATGCTTCTTACAAACCTTGACCTCGAATTCATTCATCAAAAATCCATTAAAGGCCAAACCATCGTTGTCCAAACTTACTTGAGACATACCCATCTCTAGAAATTATTCATGTAACTTCAATTTTGAATGAATCCAGAGCTACCATCTCATTAAATGATATCACTTACCAAATGACTCTCTTCTTCGATGGTTCTAAGTGCCCGGCGTGGGGCGGTGTATTGGTGTTATCCTCATTCCCCTTAGCGGTGAACCCATGCCTTTATCTTTCAAATTGGATTTTGATTGTATAAAAAATATCATCGAATATGAAGCACTCATATTGGGTCTCCAGGATGCTTATGCCTTATATGTTAAGTCAATCAATATATTTGGTGATTCTCACTGGTTGTAAACCCCAAGTCAATGGTATATTCAGTGTCTTAATGAAATAATTCAAAAGTATAAGCATCATGTAGACAAAATTTTGACTACCTTTGACCATTATTAACTTGAAACCACTCCACGTTCCACTAAAATTTTTGTAGATACCATGTCTTGTCTAGCTTCTTAGATACTTGCTTTCCTATTGATTCCAAAATATTTGTCAAAATATAAAGGTTGCAATAAGCCTCTTATTTACCTTGTGAGGTCCACTCCATTGAACTTTGCACTGACCCACGTGACCTTTGGTATAAGTAGTTTATATACTACCTTTCCCTTTCCATTCTACCTCATCATCTCACTCGCAATGAAAAATGTTACTTTCTTAAAAGTGTCTCTTGCTATGTTGTCATGGGTGGCCTCATTTATAAGCACAACTTCTATGGTATTCTATTATGATGCCTTACAAGTTCTAAAATTCCCTACACCATCAAGGAAGTTCACGACAGAATTTTTGGAGGCCATTTTAGTGGTTTATCTGTCACTAAATGCATTCTTCACCTTGGGTATTAATGGACAACCCTAAATCATGACTATTGTGACTATGTCAAATGTTGTGTGAAATTCTAGAAACATGCTAATATTCATCACACACCTAGTCATGCCTTACAGGTCACACGAGACCTTTGGCCTTTCTCTCAATGGTTTAGATCTTGTCAGAGAGATCAATCATCATTCTTTACACTCCATCAATGGATTAAAACTACTACCGAATATTACACTAAATGGGTAGAATCCATTCCCCTCATTTCTAAAAATCCAAGAAAATATGTGAATTCATCAACCATCACATCATTTGTCACTTTGGTGTCCCTCACCATATCATCACCGATAATGGAAAGCAATTAAAAAAAAAAAAACCCTATGAAATCTTTGTGATTCTTTTGGCATTCAACTAAATTTCTCTTCACCTTACTACCCGCGAAAAAAATGGCCAAACAAAATCAACCAATAAAACCTTGAACAAAATTCTTATAAAAGTAGTTGCAAATACTAGGAAGGATTGACATACACACATTCCTTTCACCATGTGGGTTTATCATACTAGTATTCACACTTCATCTGCTTGCACACCATTTTCTCTAGTCTATGGTACCAAGGATGTCTTGCCTCTCGAAGTCAGATTCCATCTCTTCTCATCTCACTACAAGACATGCTCAACGATGATCAATTTCACCGGGACCATTTATCACAAATTGAGTTATTATATGAACGTCATCTCAATGCTCTTAACCATCTCCAAATCTACAAAAATTTATCAAGTGTGCCTACAAAAATGTGTCCACAAGTGAACCTTCCAAGTTGATGAACTCATCTTGAAGGAAAATCAACATGTAACCAAAGAAGAGAAAAGTAAACGGGAAAATTTTCTCCTAATTGACTTGTACCATATATCATTACTCATGCATATGGATTAGGTGCTTATCATTTGTCTTCACTCAAGGAAAACCTAAACCCAAGCCCCTCAATGCATTACATCTTCAACCATTTTATTGTTGAAATTAACTTCTATATCACCTTCTATCTATTGATTGCTCATCCCTTGAGTGTTGTTCACCTTCCATGTTACTCATTTTGAGGATCAATGACTAAACAAGAATCATGTGATTACCGTCACCTTTCAACCTTATCTTCAATATGAGTATCATGGCTCTACTCATATCATAATTCTCATGGATACTTTTCATATTTTTCAAAGATGGAATACCATGGTCATTCGTCACTTGCAACCATATCTTTCATAGTTAACCTCTCGTATACTATGGTTTTGTCTTCTAAAAAGAACCTAATCTTCCTCTATAGCCTTTTCCATGACTTAAATGTCCAAAAACAAAATGGGATTCAACTCCTTGATTCAAACTTCCATCAAAATGATGACTCCCTCTAAAAGGACATTTCTTATTTCGCCGCTATAAATAGACTACTCCCTCGAATGAAAAAATATATAAAGTCATTACAAAAATAAAATAAAAATTTTAGAAGCTTCCTACATCAATCAACTTCATGAAGACCTCAAGGAGATAATATAATCATCCCATATATACTTCCCGCATCAACTAGTCTATCAAAAAACAAAACAAATGAAGAAAACGATAACTTTTTTCATAGACTTGCCTATTTTTGAGCATGGATTTCTTTCCAAGTAAATATACCATCGTACACTAAGTTACACTAACCCACCCACTTTCACCTCATTTCCTTTTCACCTTAATTTTCTCTCTACTCAAGTAACTTTCCGCAACTATGACATTTCATGATCATGTGACTTTCTTCACCCGTAGAATAGTCCATTATGCAACACCTTTTAGGGTCTCATGTTCATAATCCAATCTTTGATATGATAGACTCATTAAGGTTCTTATCAATTAGGTGATTCTTTTACCACATCTTACCATTTACCTTCCTCATTACTTATTGATTATCCTATATAGGACTAGACCATCGACACCTACATTTTAAAATATTTTCACTATCACCTAAGACTCAACCATGCTTATCACCTAAGACTCAACCATGCACTCACCTAAGACTCAACCATACCTATCACCTAAGACTCAACCATGATTATGACATAAGACTCAACTACATCATCTGTCACCTAAGACTCAACCATGCTTATAAACTTGACTCAACCATGCCTATGACCTAGACTCCATCATACCTAAAACCTACCAACCCATTCCTCTACCTCATCATATTATTTCCTAGCTTATGGGAGAACTACATCGGCATGAGGTCCCTTTTTCCCCAGGGCTATGTAGGAAGCACTCCGAGGGCAAATTGGAGGTTAGCTCTAACACCATTTACCCTAACCAATTTTCCCTTTCATATATATCATTATTTTTCTCCCATGTTACCGATAACTTGGACATTAAATAAAAATTTAAAACAAGACTCGACATGCGTAAACCAATCGACTCCAACATGCCTAACTAACCTTCGACTCCATCTAGCCTAAATAACCTAACTCCATCATGCCTAAACTAACCCAATTCCACCATGCCTAAATGACTTGACTCCATCATGCCTAAACTAACCTGACTACATCATTCCTAAACTGACCTGACTCCATCATGCCTAAACCGACATGACTCCATCATGCCTAAACTGACCCAACTCCATCATGCCTAAATCGACCGACTCCACCATGCATAAATGACTTGACTCCATTATGTCTAAACTAACCTAAATCCATCATACCTAAACCGACTGACTCTATCATGCCTAAACTGACCTGACTCCATCATGCCTAATGCACTTGGTTTTCACCCATATGCATATAAAAATGGAAAATTTTACAACATAAGCACAACATCATACCATGAATATCACCATATCTATATAAATCATCAGAATCCATGTGTCCATACATATGTGCACATAAGAAAAATCAATACACGCGCCTCTCATGTACATCTTCGCTATCTTTGTAAAGCATGCCGATATAGATAAAAATATACAAAAATTTATATCCTGAACATATATGGTGCCTAATTGTCACCCCACCTGATATCCATGCCAGTCTCATCTACCTTCTCCTCTCCTCTATCCTAATGCCCCGCCACCATATCTCCACCCTCTACAAGTCTAGCCCTTGTCTCTTCTTGTCCTACATTGGGTCTATCCTCCGTGAGCTGGTAGCCTCTCCCTAACCCTATCTATGGGCTCACCAACCACATGCACTCTCTACACTATGTGTGTGAGACCTAATCTCGTCACTCGAGGCCCTCTGCATTGTACCCTATACTCCTCATAGGAAGGGACATCTATCCGGAAATAGTCAAATGATCCTGGTAGTACCTGGCCTCATTCAGGGCATCCCTAAACCTAGCCATCGGTATTGTCTGTGGTGGTGTCATTGGTCTCGGACCTTGTACCTATACCATGGGACCCTATCCCACTGCTACCTATACCATGGGACACTATCCTTGAGCTTGTACCAATGCTTGTGTTGGTGCATGTGCTATGACATGGGCTTGTAGGGCCACAATATGAGCTTTGCAGTAATGGCTAACTTTCCCTACAACCCGACTACCTATGCCTATAGGGTGGCTACCTATCCCTTGTCTCCATCTCCAACTTGTGTGTGGGTACCTATCCTAGGTAATCTGGGCCTGTAAAGCCACCACCTATGCCTGTAATGTGGCCACTGTGCCTCGAGACCTATCAATGCCCCTTGTAAACCTATAATATGGGCTTATAAGGTGACAACCTACCCCTGTAAAGTATCCCTCTGAATTGTAAGGGTAGCCAAGTCTGGCTGCCCTAACCTAGGTGGTGGTGTTTCTTATAGGTGGACTACCCACCACTTCCTATATCTATCTGTAACCCCAACAACATCAATCCACTAGTCCACCGCCTCTCTCCCGTCTAGTTGGCTTTGTAGGCTATGGTAGAGGCATAGGCCTCTCCATGTCATCTCTCTTATACTGAGGGAATGGTGGTGGCACGTCTGGGGTAGCCGTAAAAACCGCCACCCGACTCGTCAATAGGTATCATCTCATGCTCACCGAAATGGTGCCCCTCTATCCACCTTAGTAGTTGTAACTCATCTAGATCCACCACCATATTCTTGTATGAAGGGAAGCCAACATACAACCTCCAAATGATGTCAACCCCAGATAATCCCTCCAACACTTGTCTATAATATGCCACATAATGAGTATTCCTTGCAACCATGCACTCTCTAACAATAGGCACCCAATGCTTGTAACCAACTCAAACCAATCTTACATTGAATGAATCCGGTTGGGGCATACCAACTGGATGCACACATACGATGTGCTCATATGCCTAGCAGTGGAGAAGAAAGGTACAACAAAAATGAACCTCCGCAACCACCTGTAGGCCCATAACTCCCGTATAACTGCACCAGGTATGCTGGTTCCCAAGTAGAATGGGTCCTATCCTCCATCATGTCATGGATGCCCCCATCAATTCCATTGGGAATCTCCCACCCTCCACATCTAGATGTGCAAAACAACACACTACCTCCATGATGAGGACCACTAACATCATCTCCTCAAGATGGGATGCATACATGTCTCCATAGCTCTAAGCTCGCGATATAAAACCTCATCTCTACCATCCCCTCTCCAAATAATGTTAACATCAGATCTCTCGATACCTCTAAAGAAATAGAGTAAACTTGCATCCCCACTATCAGTAACCGTAAGATCCTATACATGTCCTCTAGGGTGACTGTGATCTCACTCGTCAGATAGATGAAATGTGTTGGTCGCTGAATCCTATCTATCATTGAGTGTGACCATAAAGCTCGGATCCCGAACTATGAGGCTATATCATCGACCCTAATAAGGCTTACATATGTAATGTGATTCCACTCTCTGCCATCACCTCCCTCATACCACTAGTAACATATGTCGTACTCTATCTCTCATCTGCAACTAGTCCCTAGCCTACACCCAAAAAATCACACCATTATTAAAACTTGACCATACTTAACATATCACTTACCCAACTAACCTATTCCTAAAATTATTACTATTTATTTCCTCATAACCCTCATGACCTACCCCTTTCCCCCATCCCACTTTCACACCCCTCAACTTGTATCATATATACCTTTTACCCTACCTATTTCTCACCACACTTTCCTTTATACCTCATTGACTATCTTTCCCTTTCACCATAACCTGTTCTTGATCTATTTTGTTGTCAAATTATGACTAACATTGGTCATTGATGACAAACATCGGTCACATCGCTATTTCACTGACATTTGTTGCATGATTCCGACCGAGGTCAACCACCCTTGACCGATATCATTCTCTGTCATGTTTCCAAAACCTAAAACCCCCATCATTTTCAAAAACAACATTGAAAAATACCCTAACTACCTACCCATCCCTACCCAAACCTAACCTAAACTCATCCCCACCCCTATTTACCCTACATGGGACCTCCCCCTTCCCTCATTACCTCAATATTAACCCCAAATTCAAAATCAACCCCCACCTAACAAGGTTTTACCCAACCCGATTCCCATACCCTATTTTTCAAAATAAATGCATAGATAGGACGAGATCCTACCTCATCTCGGTGTCATCTACATGGTGGTACATCCGACTACTATTCTAGTGGCCCACTTGATCCATCTCCTACCTCCACCATGCCCCAAGCCACACATCACCTCTAATCAATCACAATTGACCACACCTCTCTCGTGGACCCATCTACTAGCTCCTGTCACCAACTCGTAATCTCCACCTCAGCCCAAGATATGATTCCTTGTCCTTCTCTCTCAAAATTTACAAAAGGTCAAATGGATCTGTCATTTTCTCCAAATTCACAACACAACAATGATTCCGTAAAATACAGAATATTTTTTTTATATACCAAACCCGACCTAACTGGTGACGCTGGTCATATTTGTGCCCTAGGCAACCGACATCATCACCCTATAACCGGCATCGGTCAACCCTTACAACTATTTTGCCTTACTAAGCTTCCTTTTCCTACAACCATTAGTGATCACACACCTTTTATCATTTTGACACCTATGAAACCATACCTACAAGCCCACACACTACCCCTACATTTCCTTTGTTACATCTTGGGATTTGTTATTTTATCTATACCTTGGTCTTACCCGTTGTATGACCTATTTACCTAGACTTGGCCTACTTGGTGTGACCATTGAGCTTATGTACTCACTATACCTTGTGATGTTGTTACCTATGTTATTTTAGCCTAGGGACCATACCTTGTCTATTGTCTATTGTTTATCCCAATCAAACGCTTTGGTGTATTGGAAACATACCTAAACATTCTGCACTGACCTACATTGTGTTTCTAGACCATATCCTATACCTGGATACCTAAATACTTAACCCTTGTTTCGATAAACCTATTGACCTTGGATAATGTAGAGTTTGCAATCTCTTCAACCTGGTACCATGTTGCAATCTATACATGTGCATGCATTTGATTTCCATTACCCATGACCTGATTTTGACCTTGACCTATTACCTATTACCCAAGTTAACCATCACCCTTTCCCATAGTACTCATACCATTCCCCACCTATCTTCACCAACTACACATTTATCAAACCAATCACCAATTCCATATTACACCTCATCAATGCCTAGTTTGAGGGGGATCACCTTCACCCACACATGGGGAAATCACTTCCTATTTTTTTAGCGTTGCTTACCAATACAAGCTATGCAACAAAAGGGGAAAAATGTAGACACCAAAATTGAGTCACACTCCCTTGGTCCCTTTTTGAATAGCCAACTTAAACATATTCACCTAACCATGACCCTTTTACCCCACATTAATATTAGTTTAATTATTTATAATTAAAGTAATACTCATCCTCACTTCATTCATTATTTAATTACCTTAATTAAAACTAATTTCCACCTCACCTAGACACCTCATCATAAACCTATTCTTAGCATGTTTCCCTTTTACTAGGACTCAATATTCACTCACCATAACTAACTAAGACTTAGTCCTACCTACCTTAATTAACTAAGACTTAGATAAAACCTAAAATCACATTCCTATTCATCCTCTAACCAAATTCCTAGTTATCTAAGCATAAAATACCATTTGATCCGGGAGAATAGACAGAGTTGGCCAAAGATTACCAAGATTTTAATTTTTAGTAAACCTAGGATTTCCCACCTTAACCGATGTCGGTCAACCCTAAACCAACACCGGTCACCCTAAACCATCATCGGTTACCATATATTCATTTTGGTAACCTTGTTTGAGAGGTTGGAAACATTCTCATGTTTTGGAACAAAGGAGATCTACATGCAAGCAAAAACTAGAGCCCTTTCACACATCTAGACAGCCATAGCCAGCACCAAGATGGATCCAAAGGTATTTACATTCATGGTAGCATTCTAGGAAGCACTACCGCGACACTGAGAAAAATTACATAGATCAACCATCACCATCATCTATCCATCAAATCTACAAACACCAGTAAGTGTATCTCTAACCTACATCATTTCATACTTATTTAGATTACAAAGTTTCTTCATCTCTATTTATTAGCATCTATTTACATTTTTCATCCCACCCTTGTTACCTTCCTGTGAATCTAGCCATTCCATCACCCACAATCATTTAATCACATATACTTTATTCCTGAATACCTCTGAGTACCCCCAACACCATTGCAAACCTAGCCATTTTCCTCACACTCACTACCTTACATCAAAAGGCTCTCAAAACCCCATTTATTGAATTTATATCATCCCGACATAACCGTCATTGGTTCCCTCTTAACCGTCATCGGTCATACCTCGCTGGCATTGGTCTCTATATCTGGTAATCCTACCACTAAAAGAAACTTAAAAACCTACATCTAAGAAACCCAAGCTACCTAGAATCGACCGACCCGACTATTCAAGTCACCTTGAATACCTACCCTACGTCTAGATCCGATCATGACCAAGCTTGTTATATTAGATTTTCTTATTGTATTTGGATGAGATACCTATATCATATCAACTAAAGTAGGACATTATTTAGTTATGACATTTCTTACATTAAGTTGTATTAAATAGTGGGTTGACTGCCACTAAGGAAGTACCACACTTCATGGATCTAGCACATGCTTTAGGCATCCCACCGAAATATATTGTTTAAATCTCCTTTGTGGTCTTGTTTTGTATTTGGGTAGTTCCTCCTAGCCAAAAGGAAGCTCTCGATCAACATTGGATCAAGAAGTCGAACATGCACACAACCTTTAAACCGACTATCACAATAGGTATTCCTCCTCGCCCATCACCTTATCGATTTCACAAATCCGCAACATTCCCATTTTAAGACTTTAGAAATAAGGAAATTATTTTTTTGCATGATTAATGTTCTCTATTCTAAATATATAATTTAGAACACACATTTCATAACAACCATTCATATATGAGATAACCATATGCAATGCAATGAATCGGTGAGCAACCAATCTATTCATTTCATGACTCAAGAACTATCGATCTATTCATGTGTAACATTGAGTTTTGAGTATTCTTAGAATACTTCATGTACTTAGTTCTCTTACCTGTTCTAGGTTTCGAGTGATCTTTCTAAGGAACCTAAATGAATATTGTTACCAATATTCATCGGCATCATGATCCTTAGACTAGGTGATACAGACAATGTAATCGTAGCTTGCGATACTTTGGCCAAATATTTCTAAAATATTATTCATATTACTTATTCCTTGACGGCATACTCGTCAATCCAAAATACGTCCTTCACCCCACTCCATTGTTATCTATAATGTCTTACACTGACTTCTGTCAATCCCCTTTCCCAAGGTTTAACTCTATTACAGGTTAAAAAATTAGGTCATGATATGAAGAGGCTCATAAAGACTTAGGGTAAATTGGCATACTAGGCCAACCTAGGTTAACCCCATGTGCCAAGGTACCCTGAGTCCTAAAGGGCTACTTCATATCTTGACTATGATACTAACTAGTCCTGGAGGGAAATCTTGATCAAGTTTAGAGGTGTGTAGATCCTAATCTTATCAAAGGTACAAAATTTTAGTTGACATGTGTTAACATCCTATGGAACAACCTCGTGAAGATGTACATACCTCCAATAATTTACTTAAGTTAAGTTAAATTTGGGTTAAAAGATGACATATTTCGGTAGCTCAAAGAATCCCTCGAGTCCAACACTCTTTAAGTTATTTTTTAAAAGTCGGATACAATTAATCCAAAGAGCTTAGTTAATTGAGGATTGCTTCCAAATTTGTTAGTTTTTTTCTTAACAACCCGTTATCCAAAAACAGACAACAACAACTTAAGTTCCTTAATTTAAATAACTTAACTAATTAAGGAAGTGTAACAGCCTACTAGGCTAAAACACATCGACTTATTATAATTAAATCTTAATGATTAACAATCATATCTTCCTCTTTTATTTAGTTCATTACTAGAGAGGAAGGGTCTTCCTCTTCATAGTTACATTCTAGGGCTTAACACACCCTATAATGTCCTTTATAATTACAATAATTTTTATTATAGTTTTATTTCACATCACTTGATATAATGAAATACTTAGATAAGAATATGGTATTCTGCCACTTATTTAATCTACAGGTTACTTAGGAAATTTATCTAAATTTCTTTTTATAATACCCATCAAGAATACACATCCAATCATATAGACAATAAGAAGATTATCCTCAAACAAGATAATTTACACAATCTATGCAAGTAAATTCTCATCTTTCAATTCATTTCAAAACTTATACATTTACAACTTATGCATTTTAGGTATACTGTAAGACAATAGTCTTTATTCAAAAAGAGATAAACTTTTCTTTTTACAATACTACTTGAGAACAAATTAGAATTTCTTCACAAGAATCAACTTAGATAAGCCAATGTGTCATATAAGTTTTGCCTTCTTTTATCACTTACGAAGTCCATCTACAAAAATTGCTAGCATGGGTCAGTTTAATGAACTGAGCATGATAAGCACTAAGCCTTAAAATGAAGTGCAATCCACTAAATGTCCCAATAAGAACAACCCTACTTTAATGAACCACTAATAGTTCATGCCCCTAAGCATATGTAATATTAATAAAATAAGAGTAATACTAAGGCAAAGTTAACAAATGGAAGAATAGAATATACTCTATAAATTTTGTCCTTCAACTTAAAGTATAATTGATCTCATCAATTATCTTTATAAAAAACAATCATAACATATAATTATTTCTAATCTTGCCAAATATATTACAACACTTAACCTTACTAAAAGATACAGGAAATGTTTTCAGCATAATCACGTTAAGATGTTTCATCCAATTGTCAAGTAAAGCAAGAGAGAAAACATCTCTGTTATTCCCAAGCACTTAACATCCGAAAAGGCTAACCATAAGCTGTGGATGCCAGATCTAACCCCTAGAGTGAAATTTTTCTGGTGGCTCATCATTAAAGGAAAGATTCTGACTAATGAAAACCTCATTAAGAAGGGATTCATCATGCCGAATAGATGTTGCATGTGTCAGAAAGAGGCAGAAGACATAAAACATTTATTTCTTCATTGTGAGTACACTTCCAAAATTTGGCATCTTGTTTTTGCAAAATTTAATCAGAAATGGATCTTTCCCCTTACTTGTCTTCAGGCCTGGGAACAATGGGACTCTCCGTATAAGCATTGTGTGGTGAGGAGATTGTGGCAACTTGTTTTACCTCACACCATGTGGTGAGTTTGGAAGGCTCGTAATGATGGCATTTTCAGAAATACTAGAAAGGTATGTAACAAAATCTACAAAGAAATTATCATTGTTGTGCAGGATAATATTGCTAGATTTAAACCTCCTAAAAATAGACTTTTCCTGAGAAAGAAGAATACATTCTAACTGATTGGAATATTGACACTGTCTTCAAAAAGAATAACAATGGTATGGATAGAACCACTGTCCGATGGACTAAGCCTCCCAATGCTTGGCATAAGTTAAATTTTGATGGGGCCTCAAAAGGAAATCTGGGAGATTCTGGAGGTGGAGGAATCATCAGAGATCAAAGAGGTTGTTTTGTTGCTTGTTGATTTTTTGGGAAAATGGGTAGGCAAACTAATCATTACTCTGAAGCTCTTGCTGCTCTATGGGGAATAAGGCTAGCTAGGGATTGTAATATTCTGAATATTATAATTGAGGGTGATTCTCTGAACATTATCAATCTCTTAAACAAAAAGCAACACCCCAGCTGGTCAATTAGAGATTTTATTGTTGAAGCTACTGATATATGCAAGAGTTTTGAAAATGTTAAAATCACTCACACCTATCGGGAAGGCAATAGGGTCGCAGATGGTTTGGAAAACTTTGGAGTTAACAATACTTTTCAAACTTGGCTAAGGGGGGACATTCTACCCATTCAAGTTAATAAAGACATCATCAATGATTTACATGGCTTGGAAAATCATCACTAATGGTTGTAATGTTGATGCTAAAGAGTGGATTCTTAAGTACAGAATGATGACATCATATAAGATTTGTGTGATTTATGAGATTTGTGTGAACTAGATAGCCATCATTTCTTGTCATAGGGAGAATGCCAAGGAGCGGGTCACTAATTACAAAGTATGGTCTAATAATTACACCTTTTATCACGGAAGGGAAAGATTCAAAAACAAAGCTAAGTCTGATACACATAGTGCTAAAATCTTTACCGTTGAGAGTAGAGTCACTGGAAAAATGGGGGGTCCACCATGCAAACAGAGCCCACCCATAATCCAGCATGGAAAGAGGATGTTGTGCTCTGGAACTATCTTCAAATTGGGGGTCTTGCGAATTTGATAGAAAGAATTCAAGGTTTTGATCAGGATATTTCTATTAAATTTGCACAGGGATGGAAGAATCGGGTTGTTAAATACAACAACATAGAGGTTGAGATCACGGAGGAGCTCATCACCTAGATCATGGGACTCAGTCTTGATGGCACCAAATTATTTAATAAGAAGGTAGATAGAGAGGTGGAGACAAAGAAATTCCTGGACGAAGGGGAAAATCTTGAGTTTGTGACAGCCGACATCAAGTTGGCTTCGATTCCTGAGCCTTTTGCTGAGCTCGCCAGGATGGTTGTTAGGTATGTAACTCTTGAGGGGAGATTTGTTACTATTCCTCAAAAACATTTGATATTTCTTAACCACTTTCATAGAAATATAACCATCAGCTTCCCTCATTACTTGTTAAACTCGCTAGAGAAATCCGTTCGGGAAGTGCAGAGTCATTCTAGGGTAGTTCCTCTACATCAAGGGCTAATTCTTCTTATCCATCGTCACTGCTCAAACTATCCCTGCATGAATCCTACTCCACCCTCTTCCTCCATTCCTCCCCCTGCTCACACCGCCTCCATTCCCCCCTGCTCGAAAGGAAGATTGAAACTGCTTCATCTAGCAAGAAAAGAAAGGGCATGAAAACTAAGATCCCTACTTCTCAGAGGGTTCTTAGAAGCCACAAAGACCTCGAGCTTTCGAGAACCTCCTACACATCAGCCAACTAGTGGAGGAGCCTAAGGAGGAGGATTTGATGGTCAGAGTGGGCAGGATGGAAAAGGAAATTCAAGAGCTCAAAAGGGTTATCAAAAATATGGAAAAAGCTAAGGGAAAAGGAATACTTCAAAATGATGATGAGGAGGGTGTTATTGCTGAAGTGTTCAAGAAGTTACAGTCTTTGGATGGTAGAATGGGAAATGCAAAAATTCGTAATGACTGCATCCTATCTGCACTTAAAAGTATTTACAATTTCATCGAACAACATGTTCATAGTGTATGCAGCCTAAGTGGGATTACTGAAGACATTTGGGGCCCCAAAGAGAAAAGGGATATGGCAATTGCTCAGGCGGATCTGAAAGACTCTTCTCAGGCCACAACCATTGCTTTCTTTGTCTCACTGCAAATGATCAAAACCAAGATTGACAGGGCTATCAAGTAACGTGGAGTTGTGTTGTTGTTTACTGGCTGTGAAGTTGCTGATGACTGGTGGATCTGGAGGTATTTTTGGTGGAGATATTCTATGATAGATATCTATTGTTTGTTTTTTGATCTCTTCTGCTATTTTTTGGATCATTGTATGACTGGATCCTTTCTATTAATATGTTGTTTTATCTGGCTGATGAGCCCTCTGAGGTTGGTTGTTTTGCCCTTCTCTGGGCTGTTTCTCCGCTTCTGATATCTGGCTTTTGAGCCCTTTTGTATACAGGGTATAGTCCCTTCAAAACTATTTTCCCTTAATAAAAAAACATCTAAAAAGGCAGAAAAATGCATATCATGATTTAACTATTCCTCTTAAGGTTTACTACTTTAAAATTCAACATTTTAAAGTATTCATCAAACAGATTCATATAAAGGTAACCCTAGAAAACATGATAGATTATCAGTAAACTATAAGTTTACAACTTCTCTTAGCCAACCAATCAACCAACTTTTCCTACTTAATTTGAGTTCACAGTCAATTTGAAAAGTGCAAAAGACTAAATTAAGTATTGAATATCTTTTCCAATCGAATAAAATGGAAGTTCCATCCATTAAACTTATTCAATCTGCATTAGAAAAGGATACCTATCATAATATGATCCCAATTTATAATCAAATCTTACAACTTAATTAAACAGTTTTACCTCCTTTTAAACATACAGTTCATGTTTAAGCAGGAGTTCCAAGAAAAGAGGACAAGAACAACATCAGAAAAGAGATAACCAACGATACTTCTTTCAAACTTTCCCAATATAATGCATGATTTCTACTTTCCATTTGAAACATTATATCAATGAAACTCATACAAGCCCAATGACAATCAAAATTTATGTACCTTTCAAGATCTATCATTCTTTCTTAGTATGAGAATAAAATCTTGGTTGATAAGAAAACATGCAACATTTTTCTTTCTTAGAACTCATTTACTACCAACATTAAAGTTCCATATATCCTACCATTCCTTTTTCCCTTTTCCAATTAAAGTCTTAATAAAATAGTAAAGTTCAAACACAGTCCACATTCAACTTTATAATCACAATTTACTTTTCCAGACCTAACATTCATTTATTGAACCCAACAAGAGATAAGAAATCTAAGTGGATATTAACCTCGAGACTTCCCAATAGTCCAGCAAGACAGGATCTATCTCAACCCTATATCAATACATTACTTCAAGAACTATAAATTGGGTTTAAAACATAATAATCTAAATGACATGATCAGGTACAATATATATATATATATATATATAATTTCATTTTGTGCAAGACTCAGATTCCAATCCAGAGCATAATGAAATAAACATAACTTCTCAAAAGATCAAATCAATCGAAGTTTAAAACCAAGTTAGGGTAATAACAAATCCCCTCAGTAGTTAAAAAAGTAATCAATAGGTAATAATATCTAAACCAACACAACATTCCAGTTACCATTATAATTGATCACCAAGTAACAAATTTGTTTGGACAATGTTGCATTTCAATATTCAAATCACAAATTCACAAATACCCAAGCATCGTAATTATAATGATTAGTAACATAAGGAATTACTTGTATATGGTTCGAGAATAAGAAATGATTTTATTTTCCAATTTTAGTGAACACCTTCATTTCATACTTATTATAAGATTTTTAAAAGAAACTAAAACTAGGAAAATGAACAAAGCATGAAGTCCGAGTTCATATCAATCTACAATAACAGTTAAATATTCCAAGAAGACAATATTTCATGAACATCATGCCTTAAGTAGACTCAATCAATAGTCCAATTTAATTGACATGTCTAACACAAGTTCCAGATGCATACGAGTTCCAAGAAAACAAACACATTTTCACATAGGGAATACAAAGGCTAAGCCATATATGGGTTTTATTCACAACCCATTAATCATTAAATAAAACACTGTCACCAAAGTACCGAGAACCTCTACGATGGATTTATCCACAAAAGCAAGTTTCCAACAAAACCTCTATTTGCATATAAGGTTTATATAGCTGGAGTTCCTTATAAGCTTGTGACCAACATATGCAACAAATTTTCAAACAATAAACTCAAGACATAGGCAAAAATCAGATTGATTTTCCTTAAAACTTAGCTAGTAATTCATGGCCAACTAAAGTGGTAGGAACCAAACTACAGATTCCATCAACTAAAAAAGTTAACAGAGTTACCAGCTTTACTTGTGCATGCCAAGTTATTTTAAACAAAATACAATACACAAAATCTTCCAACAAAATCACGCACTTCACGGTTTCGAACCCAGAATGCAAGATTTTACAAAACCCAACAAATTAAATAACTAGATAAGCATGAAATGCACAAAAACATCAGAGAAAATTTGTTTTAATGAAAACACTTAGAGGATACAAGAGATTTTAACAGTTAGAGCCTATCATGCCTGATAGTGCTGCTGTGAAATCGAAGAAGATCTCTCGATCGAGTTCCTTTCTTCTTCTCTTCTCCACAAAAGATCAAAACCAAAAACTTCTTCCCCATTGCTTTATATACATTCTACAAAATGAAAATAGATCAAAAAACTCAAAAATAGCCATGCAATGAAATTAAACTCTACTGGTTAAGAAAAACTAGAGTGCATGAAGAGAGAAAAATGGAGAGCATGCAAAATGAAACAACTCATCCAAAAAGAATACATGCCTATCAAGGTGGTTTGGGATCAAAACCCAAATGTAATTAATTCTATTAACTCCAAGTTTCCCGCTTAGTTTTCCTTACCACCGACTACCAAATTTGGTGAGTGCCAAATCAATTTTAACAAACATTTCAAACTTTAGTGAAACGCCACATAGGCCTCTGCTCCAACCAACAAACCCCTCGCAAATCGGGTCCGTATGCCTTCCAATCTTATCACTTAACATTAATGCCATAGAAACCATCACCAACATGTATGCGTAACCTCCTTAGGTTCCAATTCATATCCACTAACTTAGGGTAGATTAATGACTTAGGTTAGATCTTAGGTAATTTAAAGTTTATACCTTAGGATATAACACTAACCACTAACCTTAGCATATGTCCTTAGCAATTAGGTTAGATAAACCTTTAGGTGTATATCAAAAATACATAGTTTAGGAACTAGGTTAGATCACCAATTAACTTGTAGTTTTAGGTTCCCGTTAATAATACTTAACAACCCCTTTCTAACTCTTTAGTACCAGTTTAGGTTAGAAACAAAATTGTATCAAGTATCATAGCTTAGATAGAAATACTTAAATATATTACCTAGCTTAGGATCCTGGTTCTCTTCAGTGCCATGAATGGCTGAAATCTCAATTACACCAGTAATGACCTGTCGGGGTCGATTTCCAGGGATCCAACAAAACTTTCCACTGAAAGGAACCATTTTCACACAAAAGTGAATTAAAGAACTTACATCTACTAAGTTCAGTCCAAGCTTAATAATTCATGGAATGCCATTTCATCATTTGTTCATTCTAAACAGATTTAAAACATTCCTTGGATCACTGTAATTGATCCAAGGATGAGTCATAAAAATAGGTAAGTTTACAATTCTTCTTAAATCAGATTACCCTCATCTATGAGAAATGAAAAAAAATGAATCCAGGAAGCATTCCGGTTCAATCAAAGATCTTAAGAGAAGAAAAGACTTAACCATATCAAGCATGATTTCCCATAATCAAAAAAAAAAATCCTCATAAGGAAAAATCACATGTCTACACTTGAAATGTAAAAGAGAGAATATCAACTTTAATGGGTGTTACATACTTCCCTCCTAAAAAGGATCATCATCCCAATGATTTTTTATTTTTTTTAACATTTGGCATTTTAAGGAAAACTAGCTCATTCACTTTTCTTATTCAAAATCAATTATTTCAAACCTCATAGTTCCAGTAAATTAGTATTATATAACTGTTTGCTTAAATTAAATAAATGTATACCCAAAACTGGCTTACTTAATGTAATGAAAAGATAAAATCATAAATTTTTATCAGTCAATAGATTCAGTTCTATTAAAAAAGAAAGGGAAAATTAGTTTTCATATCTTCCAGATTTTCCCTGAGTTACACTTTCTTCATTAAACTTGTCCCACTTGGACCTTACATTGTCTTATTTCACAATTTCTAAAATGCAACTAGTGATTTTCCAGCACTTGAGTGGGTCTAACCACGATTATTCTTGGGTCTTGGACCTACAAGGAATTCAATTTAACACATGTGATAAATCTTAAATGTATTTCTTAAGGAAAGAAATATGGAAAACATCATGCATTCATGACGAGCAGAAAGTGGTAGTGCTAATCGATAAGCTACAAGATTTATTACTTCAACTATTTCAAAAGGTCCCACATAATAAGGTGATAACTTGTCAGCCTTGCCAAAATTTATATAACTCTTTTTCGGTTTAACATGAAGAAAAACCTCGCTCACCAAGTTCAAATTTCATGTCATCCTACTTTAAATCAGAATAACTCTTTTTCCTATCTGCTTTGCTTCTTTCAAGCGTCCACGAATCATTTTAACTTGTTGTTTCATTTCCGTAAGGATTTTAGTTCCAATTACTTCTCTATCCTCAATGCTATTCCAACTAATAGGGGTTCGCATTTTCTTCCATAAAGTTCCTCAAAAGGTGTCATCTTAAGAGAAGCATGATATGTATTATTGTATGAAAATTCAACTAATGGAAGATACTCCTCCCACTTATACTTGCTGATCCATGGAATACATCAAGTAACATATCTTCTAAAACTTGATTTAATCTTTCGGTTCGTCCATCTATTTTCAGATGATACGCAGTAACTAAAATTCAAATTAGTGCCAAGAGCTATGTTAAGCATTTTCCAAAACCTTGACATCATTCTAGGGTCTCTATCAGATATGATTAATTCAGGTACTCCATGTAATCTGAAAATTTCATGTACAAATATTTTAGCCAAAATAGGAGAATCATCCTTTAGATTTCTAGTAATAAAATGAGCTACTTTCGTTAGTTTTTCTACAACTACCAAAATAACATCATGTTTATTTCTTGACATAGGCAATCCTTGTACAAAATCCATTCTTAGTACCTGCCATTTGTACTGCGGTGTGCTATGAGGATATTGCAAACTAGCTGGATGCATATGTTCTACTCTTACTCGTTGGCATTCCAGAAAATGAGTCACAAAATCTATAACATCCTTTTTCATTCCCTTCCAAAAATATTGTTGTTTTATATCAGCAAGCATTTTTGTAATGCCAGGGTGTCTAGAAAAAGGTGAATTGTGAAACTCTGTCAACAATTTCTTTCTCAAATCATTAAGTAAAGGTATGTATACTCTATTTTCATAACGTAAGATTCCTTCATTATCAAAGTGAAAACCTTTATACCTTTCATCTTTTGGATCTACAGCAAGCGCTGCTTTTACTTGCTAAAAGTATGAATCAGATTCCATAAAACTTTTTACTTCATCCTTAAATTGAGTTCTTAATGTTATAAGAGTAGAAATGTGCTTCCTACGACTTAGAGCATCGGCTACTCTATTCTCTTTCCCTTTAATGTATCTTATATCAAAATCATATTGACACAAAAACTCTAACCACCTTCACTATCTTGCATTCAAATTTGGCTGAGTGAAAATGTACTTTAGTCCAAGATGATTAGTTTTCAACTCAAATGGTTTACCAAGTAGATAATGCCTCCAAACTTGAAGTGCATGAACTATGGCAGCAAGCTCTAAATCATGTGGAGCATAATTCAACTCATGTAACTTAAGTTTTCTACTTTCATAAGCTATGACATGATCATTTTGTAACAAAATACCTCCAAGACCCTCCCCGGATTCATCATTGTTACAATCGTGAAGGCTCCATTTGGATCGTGCACAACTAAAATAGGTGTTGAAGTCAATCGACCTTTCAAATTTTTAAATATAGATTCACATTTATCATCCCAAAAAAATTCTTATCCTTCTTCTCGCAATGAAGTTATTGAGTACTGACCACCTTAGAAAAATCCTTAACAAATTTTCTATAATAACTGCAAGGCCCATGAAGCTTCTAACTACATGTACATTCTTGGGTGTAGGCCACTTGACTATAGCTACAATTTTAGAAGGATCCACAAGTAATCCCATCTTTACTTATAACTTGACCCAAATAGTGAACTTTAGTGTCATGGAAAGAACTTTTTGACAACTTACCATATAACTGTATTTTTCTCAAAATTTTCAAAACCATTTTCAAGTGTTCATGGTGCTCCTCCACACTTTTAGTATATATGAGAATGTCATCCAAGAAAACAAGCATGAACTTGTCCAAGTATTCTTGAAAGATATTATTGATTAAGTTCATGAAATCTGCAGGTGCATTCGTTAATCCAAAGGGTAAAATCGTGAATTTATAATGTTCATACCTTGTCCTAAAAGTCATTTTATGAATATCCTCTTCCTTAATTCATAGTTGGTGATATCCAGACTTAAGGTCTATCTTAGAATATACTAATGCTCCACGCATCGATTAAATAGATCATCAATTCTAGGAAGTGGATATCTATTCTTGATTGTTTCTTTGTTTAACATCTTATAATCAATGCACAACTGAGTGTTCCATCCTTCTTTTTCACAAAGATAATTGGTGCTCCCTAAGGTGAAACACTTGGTCTAATCAAACCCTTAGAAAAATTTCTTGTAATCGAGATTTTAACTCTACTAACTCTATGGTAGTCATTCAATAAGGTGCTTTAGAAATAGGTTCGATAGCTGCTTTGATTTCAATTGTGAAGTCAAACTCCCTTTGGGTGGTAGTCCTGGTAATTCTTCCGAAACACGTCTTTGAAATTCTATAACAAAGTGGATAACATTCCATGAAATCACTATTTTCTTCTACTGATTTAGAAAAATTTCTGCATATAAGGTACAACCTTTATTTTTGGCCTTTTAAAGTTGCATGGTTGACAATTTCGTAGAATGAAATTTCTCATTTTACACCTTGAATCTCTGTTTTTTTCTACAGATCATCTAAACAACTAATATGTTTTTAAAAATAGTCTACCTTTGCTTTATGATCTGATAGCCAATTTACACCTATGACTATATCATAAGATCCCAAAGGTGCTACATGGAGATCGACTTCTATGGAAAAACTAGGTAAGTCAAGGACTACTCTGAAAAGACACATACTAACTATATGAACATAATTATTACCATAATGTACGGTCCATGATTTATCCATTTTTCCATCTTTTCTTTAAGTTTTGAAGCAATTTTACTATAAATAAAACATTTAATAGCTCCCATATCAAATAGAATAGTTACATGTATGCCAAATAACTTACCAGGAACTTCAATAGGTGTAACTTGCTTTTTAGCTTGCTTGTCAGCTACTGTAGCATGTATCTTGTGTTGCTGATTATGATCATCCTTCTTCAAAGGACATTGATTCATGTAATGATCTTTGCCATAGTTATAACAGCCTCCTACCGGTCCCTTTTTGGGCTCAGAATTATTTCCAGTCTTGAAGTTATCATTCTGACCTCCATAGGGTTTTCACCCATTATTATTATTTCTGGAAAAATTGTTTCGTGTATTACCAATGAGGCTTATTCATTGTTGTTTTCTTATTATTATCAGTTGGGAACTTACTTTTGTTACCAAAATTTTTCCATGGTCCCTTCTTAGGTGCAAGAGAAGCTGAAGAAGAGTTTGGAATTTTCTTCCGCACTTCCTCTTTATGAGCAGAAATAGCTTTTAATTTTTGTTCCTGCCTTATGGATTTCTCAACAACCCCTTCCATAGTGGTTGGGCTATGAACATCAACCTCTCCCCCAATAATGGGATTCAACCCCATGATAAATTTTTGTATCCTGAACTTCTCATCAATTTGATACTGAGGTACATACTTGAGAAGTTTCGTAAACCACTCCCAATACTCAGTTATAGTTAGCTTTCCTTGTGCTAAGTTATGAAATTATGTCATTTTCTGATCATAATAAAGTTGTGGCAGCCAACGTTGCCTAAAATAACCTTTAAATTGATCCCAAGTGATGTTAGTTTCATCAATATTTAACATGTGACCTTATGTTTGTCCCACCATAAAGATGCTTCATGGGAAAGCTGATATGCTCCCCAAATGGCTTTAGTTTCCTCTGAGAAGTTTCTTATTGCAAAGTATTTCTCCATTTCATTGAGCCAATTCTCAGCTCCATCTCCCAATGTGGTGCCATCAAACTTAGGTGGACTTATCCTTTTTATATCATTAGTGAGTTCAGCTGCCAACCTTGCCTTTTTGTTTTCTAGTTAGATAGGTATGTTAACATTATTATTATCAACACCCAAATCGGGGTTACCTCGGGAGGTGTCCGATTGTTATTACTAGCTTATTCTTCCTCCTCATTTCCCATCACTTGTTGTTCAAGTACAACCAAACGATCTCTTGTGTCCAACAGGGTAGAAAGGATATCATCAAGTTTTTGGGTTGTTGTTGCTCCTTCATTAGGTGGAGCATTATTTGCAACATTCCCTCTTGTTCTAACCATTTTCTATTACAAGAAAATTCAAGTTTTTATCAGATTATGGACACAATAGGTCCAAGAGTTCAGAACCTTCACTCGATAACAAGATGTAACATTCCCATTTTAAGACTTTAGAAACAAGGAATTTTTTTGCATGATTAATGTTCTTTGTTCTAAATACATAATTTAGAACACACATTTCATAACAACCATTCATATAACAGATAACCATATGCAGCTGCAATGACTTGGTGAGCAACCGATCTATTCATTCCATGACTCGGTAAACTACCGATCTATTCATGTGTAACATTGAGTTTTGAGTATTCTTCTAAATACTTCATGTACTTGGTTCTCTTACCCTATTCTAGGTTCTGAGTGATTTGTCTAAGGAACCTAACTAAATATTTTTACCAATATTCATTGGCATCACGATCCTTAGACTAGGTGACATAGGACAATGCAATCAACAACTTGCGATACTTTGGCCAAAGATTTCTAACATACTATTCGTATTACTTATTCCTTGATGACATACTTGTCAACTGGAATACGTCCTTCACCCCACTCCATTGTTATCTAGAATGTCTTACACTGACTTTTGTTAGTCCCCTTGCCCAAGGTTTAACTCTATTATAGGTTAACAACTTAGGTCATGATATGAAGAGGCTCATAAAGACTTAGGGTAAATTGGCATATTGGGTCAACCTAGGTTAACCCCGTGTGCCAAGGTACCTTGAGTCCTAAAGGGCTACTTCATATCCTGACTATGATACTAACTAGTCCTGGAGGGAAATCTTGATCAAGTTCAGAGGTGTGTAGATCTTGACGATCAATGCAGAAGGGTGTTGCCACATGTTAACTGCATTGTTGTATCCTCGAGAAGATCCTAATCTTCTTGAAGGTACAACCTTGTAGTTGACATGTGTCAACATCCTATGGAACAACCTTGTGAAGATGTACATACCTCCAAGAGTTTACTTACGTTAAGTTAAATTTTGGTTAAAAGATGACATATTTCGGCAGCCCATCAATCCCTGAGTCCAACACTCTTTAAGTTCTTTTTTAAAAGTTGGATACAATTAATCCTAAGAGCTTAGTTAACTTAGGATTGCTTCTAGATTTTTAGTTTTGTCCTAACAACACGTTATCCAAAAATAGGACAACAACAACTTAAGTTCCTTAATTTAAATAACTTAACTAATTAAGGAAGTGTAACTGCCTACTAGGCTGAAACATATCAAACTTATTATAATTAAATCTTAATGATTAATAATCATATCTTCCTCTTTTATTTAGTTCATTACTAGAGAGGAAGGGTGTTCCTCTTCATAGTTACATTCTAGGGCTTAACACACCCTATAATGTCCTTTATAATCACAATAATTTTTATTATAGTTTTATTTCACATCACTTGATATAGTGAAATACTTAGATAAGAATATTGTATTCTACCACTTATTTAATCTGTAGGTTACTTAGGAAATTTATCTAAATTTCTTCTTCTAATACCCATCAAGAATACACATCCAATCATATAGAAAATAAGAAGATTATCCTCAAACAAGATAATTTACACAATCTATGCAAGTAAATTCTCATCTTTCAATTCATTTCCAAAACTTATACATTTACAACTTATGCATTTTAGGCATACTGTAAGACAGTAGTCTTTATTCAAAAAGAGATAAACTTTTCTTTTTACAATACTACTTGAGAACAAATCAGAATTTCTTCACAAGAATCAACTTAGATCAGCCAATGCATCATATAAGTTTTGCCTTCTTTTATCACTTATGAAGTCCAACATTGCTTGGGTGCCCATGGTGTTACAAAAATAATGTTGATGAACTATTCAACAAAGGGTATATCAGATTTGAAAACAAGGAAGAAAGGGTGATCATTCCTTTGATAGATGGGAAGTCAACACCCTATACTAAGCCCTTAGGAGAAGAATTCCTTGATAGAATCTATGTGCGCTCCATCGAGATCTTGAGATAATTCACCCCACGGAGAGGAATCATATAGTTTGAGGATGCTCAAGCCTTGAGTGATACCACTAGTGTGGCATGCGACAATTAGATGCATGGTACTTATGAGTTGATAGGGAGAAAATTGTGAGGATCCGTAATAAATGTAACAAAGGTGCACTCACTCAAGCGCTTAGGAGGAAAGAAGTCACCAAGTTAATCTAGAGGAGAATATCCTAACATTTTCTTACAAGAAAGCGAAATCTCGGTGGAAAAATGAGGATGAGATGAGGGGAATGCTTAGTTATAACCTACTTGGAATTACAACGCGTTGGTGGGTTACACATCGGGAGAACCTCCTAGAGTGGCATGAGGTAAGGATCACATTTTCCATAAGGTTCTCTAGGATCAACGCACCCAGGTTCATACAAGACTAACATGGTAAAGAGAATGACTCACTTCATATCCAAGCATGTGAGAAGGCTTGGATGGGGAGTGAAAAAGCATTACCAACTTCGTTATGGGTGCATAAATTTTATTCCACCTTACAAGGTTGTGTACGCACATGATATATTAATTCAGAGATGTGTCATGAAACAAGTAATTGGCAGGAGTTGGTGGTTGATCTCATTCAAGCTTTCAAGTATAGGAGTACCAAACCATCAGTAGATAAGGTGTTGCAAGTGATCAAGAACCTTACGATGGGAGATAGTTTTATGATAGAGGATAGGTTATTAGAGTTACTAGGTGATCCTTACTTAGAGACACACCTCAATGAAGAAGAATCAGAGGAAATACGGCTTAAGTTCGCATGCATGGAAAAAAAAAGGAAAAATAATCTATGTAATAGATGGATACTTTGGATGTTAACCATTCAGAAGGTATGCATGAAGTCATAGACAACGCTGATGAGTGAGCACACACCTACCATGAGCCCTTGAAAACAAATAAGGTTAACATTGGAATGGATACAAAACCTAAGGAAGCTATCATCGAGACTATTGGTTAGAAAAATAAGTTTCAAAGGTCATTGACCTATTGCGTAAGTTCCAATATTTATTTCCTCGTGGGTACCATGAACTAAAAGGCATTCACCATTCTTTGGGAGATATGAAGATAAAATTGAAGGAAGGTGCATGCTTGATTTGGAAGAGGCCTTATTAGATGAATTGAAATTTGTATGTACGGGTCAAGGAAGAGATAGACAAGATGATAAAATATGGTATCATTTAGGAAGTGAAAGAATCAGAATGGGTAAGCCCAATGGTTATCAATATCAAGAAGGATGGTAGGATAAGAATTTGTGTTGACTAGAAGGATTTGAATGTAGTATGTGTCATTTATCCTTTTCCAACCCCCTTTATTGAGGAAATTTTGGAGGGAGTAGCGGGGTGAAAAGTCTACTCTTTCACGGATGGGTTCTCAAGGTATCACCAAGTCCATATTGTAAAGGAAGGCTGGAGAAAGACAAATTTCACCACCTGAACAGGAATTTTTTTCTTACATGGTTACACCTTTTGGATTGAAGAATGTGCCTACTATGTTCTTGCACATCGTGGTAGAAGCATTTAAAGACTTTATCCATAAGTTTCTTCAAGTTTACCTAGATGACTGGAATGTTTATGGATTGGTGAAATATCATTATAACAATTTAAGGATGATTTTTGAGATATGTCGGTAATTAAGGATATCCTTCAATATTAAAAAATGTGTCTTTGCTACTCCATTTGGGACCCTGTTAGGACACATTATATGTAAACAAGGTTTGTTAGTAGATCCCACTAAAGTTGTAGTTATTATAGGATTAGGGAGTCTAATAATCAAAGTGTAGTGTGCCAATTCCTTGGGTATATGGGGTATTATAGGAGGTTCATAAAGGGTTATGCCAATATTTCCATGCCCTTGGAAGAATTGTTAAAACACAAGAGTGCCTTTCATTGGGGAGAGGTGCAGCAGATTACATTTAACACTTTGAAGGATAGGCTTGTCACGACACCCATATTAAATTTTCCTTCTTGAGACAATCCTTTCCATGTGCATGTTGATTCCTTAGGGATAACTATGGGATTAGTGTTAACACAACCTCGCAAGGGAATTGTTGATCATCCCTTGTGCTTTGCAAGTAGAAAATTAACACCAGCAGAACATAATTACACAACTACATAATCTATGTACTACATAAGTTCGGGCAGTGATCTATTGGCAACACCATTTATATTCTACATGGACCACATGGCATTGAAGTACTTAGTCAACAAGCCCATGCTACAAGGGTGCATATGTCGTTGGGTCCTATTATTTCAAGAGTTTGAGTTATCACTTTGGTCGTAAAACCGGGAAGAGGGAAATTCAAGGCCGACCACTTATCAAGGATTGAATTGGGGGAGGAAATGAAAATCATTGAGGATACCATGCCTGATGCGTAACTATTTAGGTTATGATGTGCACCCTAAAACTTGGAATATATCACAGTGTTCTTAAAAATAGGTGTGGCACTAGAAGGGATGAAGGCTCTGGAGAGAAAGTAGTTAGCAATACGCACACCGTACATGTTGATTAGTGGAGACTGTATAAGTTAGTTCATTAGTAGGTGGTATATAATTAAATGCTAGAAAGAATAAAAACTATAAATAAAGGTCAAGCAAGTCATTTGTTACCTTTCGATTACAAAGTTAAAGAAGATCTTGTGAACTAGAGCATCCAGGAGAGAAATTTGTACAAAGAAAGGAGAATCGAGAAATTTGAGTGTGCATCTAGTGTAGATATTTGAACCAGAATGAAGGAGAACATGGGCACGGGAAGGTTATGTGAAGAATGCCATTATAGTAATTTTTACCCTTAACACAAAAGAAAGGAACACCATCGCGCGGCTTATCACCCAACGAAAGCTAGGCACTCACACGAGGAACGTGTAGGTGTCGAGTCTCTCTTTTATGTGAGTTTAGTGGGAAACATCATCTATGATTTGTGTTTAAAATACTTTCAAATGGATTTAGGACATACAAGAACCATAGAGCTCAAGACGGCCTCTAGATCCTTGCAGTCAATTCAGATAGAGTACTTAACAAAATCTATAACATGTATCATAACAGAAAGAAGCATACAAGCATCCATACTTAGCATAAAAGGAAAGATAACTCATGAGAGAGAATTATGCATCAAAATCATTGATATTCATGTATATATAATAGGTAACCTAATAATTTCAAATGGATTTAGGACATACAAGAACCATAGAGCTCGGGATGCCTCTAGATCCTTACAGTCAATTCGGATAGAGTACTTGGAACCTATAACATGTATCATAATAGAAAGAAGCATACAAGCATCCATACTTAGCATAAAAGGAAAGAGAACTCATGAGAGAGAAGTATGCATCAAAATCATTGATATTCATGTATATATAATAGGTAACCTCATTACATCCATGGAGCCATTACAGAGTGTCACAGAGAAGCAAACCACAGTCATGCATTACAACTGGACTTATGTAACTAAGCTACCAAAAAGAAAAATATTACAATCCCCATGCCCAATACATCCTTTCCCGAATGCAATTACCCATTAACAGAGTTCTTGCAGTATTTCTGCAGAGCTCCACCCACACTCTAAGTCTCTCTATTTACTCTGTAGGTGCTTGTATTTATAGCTTTTCTGGACTGCCAACTCATCCTCCAACACCCTCAGATCGATGCCAAGTGTCTGAATGTGGTCCTCCATGTGAGCATGCTCCTCTAGGCCTGAGCTTCCCACTTTATCCCATGATGTGCTTCTAGAAGATTCTACTATAGGCATGCTCCTTCCTGGGCCAACCTATCGCTAGGCTGGCATCTTATCCACATGCAGTTGGGTCATGATTTTCACGTGTTCTACCCGAACGTCCAATTTTTCTAAGTCCCGAACCCTTGGTTCTGTCTGCGTGCACCATGGGCTTCCTTAAACCATTTTCTAAAACCCTTCCTTGCATGCTTTTTCCTTGTGCACCTTTCTTTAATTGGGACCTTGCATGCCTACGTGCATTTTGTAATTAGTCATTATTCTAGGGCCCAACATCACCCCACACTACACTTGTTCTCTATCTCATGGGAACACTTCCCTTAGTGAGAGAAAGAATACAAATAGGCTTACGCCTAGGAAAAAGAATAAGAGGATGAAAGAATGGGAAAGAAGAAAGAATGGGAGAGTGAAAGAATCACTACTGAGAATGGGAAAATCCTTTTGCAAGTCACCTCCAATTTATTCCAAGCATCAACTTCATCCTGCACTCTTTGACAGAGGTCACTGACCAGGGTGCTTACCTCCCCAAAATTTAGTCCATCTCCTTGCGCACTCATAGTATCTATGATCTTCTCCAAATCCTTGCATATATCCTCCAACGCATCCATTCTTTGTGTGATATGTGGATATATCTCCTTCAACTAGTTTTTGATTGAAACCCTTAAGGTTTTAATGGCCTCTGATTTCTTCTCAACCTCGGCAAGGATTTTGTCTCTTTCCACCCTATTCCCCTTGTTTTTCTCTTAGAACTCCTTGAGTTCTACCTCATGAGTGGCAACCAAGGCACCTACCACTTTGTCTCTATCTATGTAATTGTCATACATAGCCTCAATAGTCTAGGAAGCGGCCCTTACATTAGCAAGCACTTTGTTGTACTCTATGACGAGCATTATAATTTTCAACTTATCTTACTTCTATAAACACACCTGCCACTTCCTCTCTGAGACTCCAATGTTGGTGGCTATCTTTCCATGGTGAGGAACCTTGTCAAATCCTCTAGGCATCCCAAGGTAGATCCATACTTTACACGGGCGATGGTAAGTCTGGATGCTTTAATAGTATGGCCCCGTTGATGGATTTTACCTTCTTGTACACAACACTCACCTTGGCCTTTTCATCCTTCAATTCCTGCTTCCCCTTGGGCCTTTGATTAACTTTTCCTTACTTATATCCTTGGTTAATGCCACTAACTCTTCCTCTTTCTCCTTAAGCCCCCTTCCATATCCCTAATCCTATCATTTCACTGAAGAGTCTAGGATCTATCTCAATGAGACTTTGTTAAGCATGTTGCTCGAGTTGTTCATCCGAGAGCTTCGGGTATCCACCATTGTGTTATCTTCTCCTAGTCATGGAAATGTTACTATTTCCCTTAGCTTATCTCAAACTCGGTTCATCAAGGTGGGACTCAATTGCCCAAGAGATCATCTTCCTTGTCATGGGTGGCTGACCTCCTTGTCGAAAGATGAGATGCATATAAGCTCCTCCACCGGAAGTGTACTCTGGAACCGCACGTGAAACACCTTCTTAGGGTCATCAATATAACCCATCTCTGGCCTCCCTCCTCTATGTGCCTTGCTCCCGTGTGTGTACCCTTGGGTATACTTATAGTTAAAACCGGGCCTCTAGTGCTGCTGCGTTCCTCTTCCATGCTCTCATTCTCCTTGTTTAACACTGGCTCAACGGTGCACTCCACCTTGTCCTCCACCAGGTTCTCAATGTCCCTTATCTCCTCTTCTTTTGCCACCTTGGCCACTTGCTCTTATGCCAAGCTTGGAACCTCTTGTTTTACACGCTAGCCTCTTCATCTTTTCCCATGTTTTGGGCGCTTCCTCCTGCTTGGCTATCCTTGCGCCGCATAAAAAGGAACCCTTGTTCTTCTTCTCCACCTTCCTCCTCTGAATCATGTATATTGAAAATAGGTGGCCCTTGATCTTTCCCGGGGTCCTCTTCCCCACTTACTTCTTCCTCACTACCATCCTTCTCTCCTATGTACTTTCCCATACTTCCAGCTTCTTCCAAGGTGGTCTCCTCTTCTACCCTCTGCTTTTTCCTAACCGGAGATTCTGGTGTAGGTGACTCTGTTTCTTCTTTTGATGACTCCTATCTGATGGTTCTTCTAGTTTTGGAGTATTTTATCTAATTATGGCCTTTTTCTTGCACACGTACATGCTAGTTCTGGTGCTTGTCATGGGGAACCTATTTCCTATGTCTCCACCACACTTGGGATTTTATTTTCTGGTTCTTTTTCCTCCCATTTGGGCACGGGTCTTTTCCTCCCAGTTGGATCCTAAGGTATAGATACCTCATTCTCTAGGTATGTGCCCTTCTCCAACTTGGGTCTTATGCGAATGTAAATGTGCACCATGGATCCTCCTGTAATGGGAAGAGTCATGGGCCTTGTCATTTGTACTTCATGTGACACGTACCACTCTATGTACGCACACTTTCTAGGGTAGACCAACCCTTTGTGCAATTCCCTATGGTCTTTGTCCAAACTACCAAGGTCCAACTTAAACTTTTGGACTCCTTGAACCTGTTTACTCCCACTTGGAAGTATTGAGTTATGAAGGCAAAGGGAGCTTGTACTTAGGGCTCTAAGAGTCATCTATCAACTTGAATCTTCCTAAGCGGTAATTGTCATTCATAGAAAATTCTACCTCTCCCCTAGTGGCCACTAGCAGTTGTTCAAGAATTCTCCATTCTACCCCAAACACGCGTTCCTTAGGCATGTGTACCACTTTTCCAAGTGCACCTTGTGCACTGTTGTCATAGTGTCACAAGCGTACTTCTCAAATATTTTGGTGGGTGAGGGGTCTTCATCAGGGTACTCCCATATGAATTTATCTGATGTGTCTGGTACCTCGATCTCCGAAAACATGATGGTCAAGCAACACATTTCCAAAAAGGATCCTATCACCTTCCTTTGCGTAGTTGATAATTTCATCCACGATGAATGCGGACAAATTATAGATGGTGCCCTCTAAAATCTTTTTGTAAACATTTAACCATGGCTTACTGACTTGAGTCCATCTCTCCTAGCCATTTAGCTTTGACACCAGGTGCATGGCCATCTTCATTACTAGATCCTTGATGTCTACGACATCATAATACCTTGACCCCTTTTTGCAAGCAAGAGTGGCAATAGTTTCCTTAATCACTTCCTTGTCTGTCAAATCATCTTCCAACCCATTTCCTTCACAGATGAGGCCTGTGAATTGTGAAATGAGTTGGGGAGTTATGTACATCTTGTACCCCACAAAGTGGAAATAGTCCTCGTGCATCCACAACATCAGCCACTGATACAGTTGCTTAGGTTTCGAAGTAGGGCAACTCAAAGAGTTGTAGTAACCCTGCCTTCTCTAATTTGACCTTCACGTCATCATTATATATGGGACAAACCTTCGATGTCCTCTTTTTTTTGGGTGCACTAACTCCAGCACCAACTCCTTTTCAATTGTTCTTGTCCGATGATTATAATCATTTACAGACATATCCCTAAGATGGGACTCCCACTCCTTCCCCAACAACACTCCATCTGGGTACTACATTTCTACATACCATTCCTCATTTTTGCTTGCTTCAATTTCTTACTACTTTCCCTTGCCCTTTCCTTTTCCCTTCTTGGGTGTACTAGTTGGTTTCTTGGGTGCCATTTTCTAGGTCTTCTACCCACTTCAATCACTTCTGTTACCTCGTTCTTCCGCTCTCTCCAATCCTAGATCTCAAACTTGTGAAGAAAATTACTTAACCCCATTCCCTATTTCTTCAAACCCTAAATGGGATACTCCCTTCAAAATATGGCATCTTCTTAAAAATTTTCCCACGCACGTGAAATCCCTTCCTCCTATTTCGCAAATCTGAACTAGCCACTCATGCTTCAATTTCTCCAAATTTTTCTTCACATGGATCAGTATTTTTTAAGTCCTAGTTTGCAAAGGTGCAAAAAGCACTTCATTCTCTTATACACAAAGTGAAAAAATGAAGTGTCCCGAGCCCCTTATAGTTTTTCCCTTTTTGAGCATTAAGTGCTACTTCACCTACCACTATATTTTTTTCATTTAATGCAGATTTTTCAAACAAATCCTAACTTAATCGCTTTCCCTCATGTGCCCAACCTGTGCAGAAAATTGCTGAACCTTCGGCGCACAACCAATCCAACCTGACAGGAGACTCTTACACACACAAAACCAATGCTGAAGGCACTTCTTCGATCCTGATTTTTTCTCTTTCCTACCTTGTGTTGCTTAATACACTTTCTCCTCCTTTATACGTGGGATCTATAAGTAGCTTTATCTTGGCATTAACCATCCTTTTTCTATCTTTCTCTCCATAAACCTCTTTCAACTGGGCCATTCAACTGGGATTTTTAATACAAACTTCTTTGGCACTTTAACCATGTGCTCCTTCATATTACTCTACCCCACACTATAATGATGTGTGATCCTCTACACACTCAAAAATTCTCAAAAAGTAGCAATAAGGTTACCGATGCCCAAGATGAAAAAAAAACAACAACGCAAAAGGGAAACACAAGAAAAGAAATGCATAAAGGAAAATTCTAAACTAACTGGAAAAAATACCTTTTTACAAACACCAAGAAGACTTATTTATAGTAGGGCTTCACCTACTCCCATTGAAGCGTCCAGGAAGTTTCATCCCATCCAGGCACTTTTAACTGGCACACACCCAAATCAAGGATGTACAAGATTGTGTAAGGACCCAACCAATGGACTTTCAACTTCCTAGGATGGCGCAAAAACTTAGAATCATATAGTAAAACCATCTGCCCAACCTCAAAATTCTTGTTTCTAATGTGGCGATCATGCTAAGATTTCTACTTTGCTTTCTCTGTTGTTTGGATCTACCTAGCGAGTGATCATCTTTCATCCAATTTCATTAACTCCTTAATTCTTTCTTCCAGCGACACTGCTTATCGGCCAACCCTCCGGCATGTGCTATTCACGAGAGAAGGTAACATGAATTCAATCAGTAGAATAGCTTCCATGCCAAACACCAAGCTAAAATAATGTGGCTTTGTTGCCTTTTATACATTGTCTGTAAGCCCACAATACTGTTGATACTTCGTCATCCCAATCTTGTCTTTTGACATCACAAATCTTAGTGGGGTATGACTCGGTATTTTGTTGAATGCTTCTAGATTCCATTTGCTTATGGGTGATAGGGCATAGTATTGTGATGAACCACCATGAACTCTACTAACGGGATCCTCACGGTATTATTCAAGAAATGTGTACCCCTATCACTGGTCAAAATCAACGGACATCCATACCTCGTGATAATGTTCTCCCATAAGAACCTTGCCATAGTGGCTATTGTGTAATCTTTAGTTGGGGCTGCCTCTTCCCACCTGGTCAAATAATTTGTGTAAGTGATGACATATCATAACCCAATCCTATGTGTTGCTAGTGCAATAGGGCCTACAAAGTCTATTACCCACTTTTCAAAAGTCTACGTGCTTGGGATAGGCACAAAGGCATTTCATCTCTCCTTCCTGGTTTGTCAATGCACTGACAATGGTCACACACTTTACAATAGTATTTACAATCCTTGCACTGGGGTTTCCCACCACAAACCTCCCATTAATATCTTACGCTTGGTGGTATCATCTGTATAATTCCCACCTAGACTTCCTCCATGATGGCTAGGCGCTCATGCTCTAATACACACTTGTGTAAAACTTCATCACGTCCCAGCTTGTATAAGTATCCAATGATTAACATGTAGGGTGCGGCATGTATGGAGAACTATTTTTTTCTAATGCCTTAATTCCTTTCATTGCCACACCTTCCTTTAAAAACACTGCAATCTCTTCTAAATACAAGGGCATGTGTCGCAACCTAAAAAGTTGTGCATCTAGAATTATATCCTCAATACTCTACACATCCTCCCTAAATCGATTCTTGAGAGATTATCGGGTCCACAATTACTTTTCCCAGGCTTCACTACAATGGTGAATTCAAACTCTTGAAAAAACAACACCCACCGACATATGCACCCTTGTAGAATAAGCTTGTTCACCAAATACTTTAATGCCATGTGGTCGAGTGTAAAACAAAAAGGGTGTTGCCAGTAGATACTTTCTAAACTTTAAAAGCACGTAGATCATTGAAAATGCCTTGCACTTAGTTGTGGTGTAGTTCTACTCTTCTGGTGTCAACTTCCTACTTGTGAAACACATAGGATGATCAACAATTCCTGCACCTAGCTATGCAAGCACTACTCCAATAATGGTCCTTGAGGCATCTCAAAAGACATGAAAGGGCTTATCCCAAGAGGGAAAATGTAATACGAGGCATGGTGATAAGCCTATCTTTTAATGTATCAAACGCCATCTGCTGCGCCTCTCCCGAATGGAAGGCATTTTTATGTCCGAGAATTTCCTCTAAAGGCGCGATAATCTTGGCATACCCCTTGATGAATTTCTTGTAATAACCGTATGCCCAAGGAACCCACACCTTTGCGCTCAGCTAGTAGGATCCCCTAACCCCACAATAACTACAAATTTAGTGGGATCTACTAGTAATCCCTCCTTACATATGATATGCCCCAATAAAGTCCCAAAGGGTGTAGAAACACACACTTCTTAATGTTGAGGGATATCCTCAACTACCTATACCTCTCAAACATTAACCTTAAATTGTCACAATGGTTTTAACTAGAGCATACACTGTCTAATCATCTAAATAGTCTGAAGAAACATATGGATGAAGTCCTAGAATGCTTGTACCACTATGCACATAAAAATAGCAAGAGCATTCTTCAACTCAAAGGGCATGACCATGTATGCAAAAATTCCCCACTCGGTGGCAAAATTTATCTTCTCTAGTCCTCCTTTGTAACTGGACTTGGTGGTACCCCAAAAATCTATCAGTAAAGGAATATATTTCACACCCAATGACTCCTTCCAAAGTTTCTTCCGTGAAGGGGGTCGGAAAGGGATCAATGACACAAACTACATTTAGCTCCCTATAATCCATGCAGATCCTAATTTACCCATCCTTCTTAACATTGATTACCATTGGACTTATCCATTATGATTCCTTCACTGCTTCAATGATCCCAGAAGCTATCATTTTTGCTATCTCCTCTTTAATCTTCACACGTAAATTGAGATTCATCCGATAGGGCCTCTTCCTAACCGGTCATGCACCGTCCTTTAACTTTATCTTCATCTTCCCTAAGGAATGGTGAAAACCTTTGAGCTCATGGTTCCCACATGGGAATAAATCCTAAAATTCATGCAACGAGTAATGATCTTAAATACTTCCTTCTCCTACTAGTAATCTCTAATAATAGCTTCCTTAGGTTCTTCTCCTGAACTGATGTTAACCTTCTTTGTCATTAAGGGCTCATGGTAGGCACGCACGTGAGTATCAACACTATCCACTACCTCACGCACCCCTATAGAATGCCTAACATCCAATATTTTTATTCCTCTCCATCAATCACATACACCAACTTTCCTTTCTCCTTTTCCAAGCACACGCGCTCAAGTTGTAACTCTTATGTTTCCTCTACTTCTTCTTCAAAGCGTGCCCCCAAACTTGTTCCACCCAGTAACTCCAACAACCTATCTTCTACCATGGCACTATCCCCCATGGTAAGGTGCTTGATACCCTATAAGGCCTTATCAACTAATGGTTTGGTACTCTGATACTCAAAGGTTTGAATAAGGTCAACCACAAACTCTTTCCAATTCCTTATCTCGGCGGCATGTCTCCGAATGAATGTACCATGCACACGCGTAACCCTACAGTGTAGAATACAACTTATGCACCCGGAGGGATGTTGGAAAAGATTTTTACCTTCTCTCCAGACCCATTCACACTCTTGGATATGGAAATAGGTGGGCTCCTACCCATGGTAGTCCTTGATGGTGGTGGACACATTACTCCTAGAGAATCGATAGAGAGAGAAATTCCTACTTTGTGCCATTCCAAAGGCTCTCCTGATGTGTAGGCTACCACCATGCCACTTTGTGCTTTAAGAAGGACATAACTTAGCATCCCTCTCCATTCCTTCTCATCCATTTGAGCTTCCCACCTGCGGAAAGATCTTAGGAAGGCTCCTCTTGAATACTTGGGCAGATTTTTTTCATCCTAGGCATTAAACTATGCACACCTTTGTTACCTTGGTCACCGACCCTCTCAACTATCTTGTCCCATCAGCTCATAAGTTCCCTGCGCCCAATTGTCACATTCTAGACTAGTGGTATCACTTACCCGATCGACTAAGCATCCTCAAACTAGATAACTCCATTAGTAGGATGTATCATCTTTGGGTCCCTAATTGAGCACATATATATCTGTCCAAAACTTCTTCCCCAAAGGTTCAATATAGGATGTGTACTTCCCATTAGCCAGGGGTATAATGACCCCCTCCTCATTCTTTTCAAAGCTAATGTACCCTTTTTTAAACCAAAGGTCTGTATTGTTCTTATAACACCATGGGTGCCCAAGTAGCTTAACTGGGAAATTGTCTACCTCGAAAGCACCAAGACTTCAAAGTCCCTATAAAATAGCTCCCTAGATAGTAATAGCTATATCCTTTAAAACACCGATGGGCATTTCCTTAGTCTTATTTTCCATATACATCACATTCAAAGATGGCTATAATGCATGTCTTCCCATCTAATGCTATGCATCCAAAGTTAGAACATTAACCTC